>JAQZBX010066553.1:0-16089 GCA_029593785.1 Cabassous unicinctus
ATATGGAAAAGTGCATATATGAAACACCTACAGTTAGCACTGTATTCAATGGTGAAAGACTGAAGGCTTTCCCACTGAAATAAGGAACAAGATAAGGATGCCCACTGTCACCATTATTATTCAATATTATGCTAGAGGTTCTAGCTAGAGCAATTAGGCTTGATAATTAAATGAAATGTACTCAAATAGGAAAGAAAGAAGTAAAGCTTTGACTATTCATTGATGGAATGATAGTATATCAGATAATTCTGAAAAATCTACAACAAAGCTACTAGAATTAATATACCAATTCAGCAAAGTGGTGGGATACAAGATTAATAGACAAAAATAATAGTGTTTCTATATACTACTGATGTGCAACTTGAGGAGGAAATCAGAAAAACAAATCCATTTATAATCACAACTAAAACAGTCAGATATTTAGGAATAAATTTAACCAAGGACATAAAGAATCTATATACAGAAAACTACAAAACATTGTGAACAGAAACCAAAGAATACTTTAATAATTGGAAGGACATTCTGTGTTCATGGATTGGAAGACTTAATATCATTAAGATGTCAATTCTACACAAATTGATTTACAAATTCAATGAAATCCAATAAAAATCCCAACAGTCATATTTGTAGAAATTAAAATTCCAAAATCAAATTTATTTGGAAGGGTAACAGCCCTAAATAGTAAAATATGTCTTTAAAAAAAGATCAAAGTTGGAGTATACTCCCTTCTTGACTTTAAAATATGTTAGTTAGGTGCAGTGGTAAAAGCAGCATGGTACTGGCCTAAAGATAGAAAGACTGACCAAGGGAACTGATGAGAACTCAGAAATTGAGCCTCACATCTACAATCGAGTCATTTTTGAAAAGACTATTAAGTTTATCCAGCTGTGCTAGAAGAGTCTATTCAACAAATGGTACTGGAAAAACTGGATACCATATCCAAAAGAAAGAAAAAAGATCCCTCTCTCACAAATTATACAAAAATTAACTCAAAATGGATCAAGGACTTAAATATAAAAGTAACAACCATAAAATCCTAGAAGAAAAGTTAGGAAAACATCTTAAAGATCTTGTTGTAGGTGGTAGTTTCTTAAACCTTATACCCAAAGCATGTATGAGCAACAAAAGGAAAAAATAAGTAAATGGACCTCCTCAAAGTTAAACATTTTTCCAGCTTAAAGGACATTGTCAACAGGTTGAAAAGGCAGCTGACTCAATGGGAGAAAATATTTGGCAATCACATATCTGATAAGGGTTTTATATCTATGATATATAAATAAGTCATACAACTCAGCAATCAAAAGACAAAATATCTGTATATAAAATGGACAAATGACTTGAAAAGTCAATATCCAAAGAAGAAAATACAAACATTGAAGAAATATGAAAAAACGTTCAACATCACTAGAGACTAGGGAAATGCAAATCAAAAGTACAATGAGATATCATTTCACACCTTTACACTGGCCATAATTAGAAAGTTGGAAAACTGTAAATGTTGCAGAGGATGTGGAGAGATAGGAATGCTTATGCACTGTTGGTGGGAATGTGGTATGTTACAACCACTGTCAAGGACTCTTTGGCAGTTCCTAATGAAGTTGAATATAGAATTACCATGGGACCCTGCAATACCATTGTTACATATATACCCAGAAGAACTGACAGCAGTGACACGACTAGACATCTACACACAGATGTTCATAAAAGTTGGAAACAACCCAGGTGTTCATCAACTGATTAATGGATAAACAAATTGTGGTGTATACAGACAATGGAATGTTATGAAGCAGTAAGAAGAAATGAAGTCGTGAAGCATATGACAACATGGATGAACCGGGAGGATATTATGTTGAGTGAAGCAAGCCAGATACAAAGGGACAAATAGTGTATGATTGCGCTATTATGAATTAAACATATTATGTAAATTCATGGAATTAATAATTAAAATATAGGTCAACAGAAAATAGAAGGATGATAGAGAATGCAAAGCTGATTGTTAATCCATGCAGAATTGGTAAAAAGGTTGCTTGTAAATCTTTGGAAAGGAATGGAAATGGTGAGAGTATATCATGCTGTTTGTGACTAGCAGAGCTATTATATGGGTATGATAGTGGTTGAAAGGGAAAATCTAAGGGTATTTATATTGCTAGAAGGAAAGACAAAAAATGTGACATGGGACTGTATAACATAGTGAAATCTCAGGTAAAACACAAATATGGGTGATATTACATATGTGATACTGTTTTCACAAAATATAAATACCAATATACTAGAGAGAAGAAAATAAAATAGCAGTGATTAATGGTAGGGGAAGCATAGAGAGATTGAGAGGTGATGAGTTTTGTTTCTTTGTTTGATGGATATTTTTAGTATAATTATTATTATTACTGGAATAATGAAAATGCTCTAAAAATGATTGGAGTGATGCATGCACAACTTTGTGATTACAGGAAATACCATTGATTGTACACTTTGGATGGATTTATGCTTTATTAATATGTACCAATAAAATCTATCTGTTAAAAAACACATTTAAACCTTCAAAGAAAAGTAAATAGTAAATGTACTGCAAAAATGTAATGTGATTTAATAAGAAAAATGTCTTAGAAAATAATTATCAATAAAGTTTACAAAAACAATTCTTTAAAACAGAAAAAAATTTCTGTAGCATATTGGTGCTCACTTGCCACAATCCTTGTTCTGGCTTGTGACTTATCCTTTTGTTTAAATTAATTTCTGAATTTAACTACCTGAATTCAACTGAATTTCTTTTGCACCTAAGGACTGCAGTCATATGGATTAATACCCACCCTGATTCAATTTGGCCCAATATTAATAGGATATTTAAAGTTCCTATTCACAAATGAGTTCACACCTTAACTAATAATATAACATCCCCAAGGTTCTATTTACAAAAGGGTTCACACTTGCAGGAATGCAAATTATGACTTGAGCATAGCTATATAGGGCACATAATCCAATCCTCAGAGTCATAATCAGCCTGGAATTAAAGAGGTAGAGATGGGACAAAATGAAAGGAAAATGAGTTCAAGGGAGAACCATGGAAGCAGAGGTCAGGGAAGAAGAGATTTCCTTGAGTTAACAGAGAAGGCCTTCCATGTAGCAGGTGGATAGGCCAGAGCTTGTGCCCCAGTGTGTGGAAAGGCAGGCCTTCTGCTCAGGTATTTGGAGACAGTGGGGCATATGCCCCAGTGTTTGAAATGAGTAGGTCCCTGCTCCAGTGTTTGGGAAATGGGTGGCTGTTGCTTCAGCAAGCCCAAAGGACAAAGCAAAAAACACAGGTAATCCTCAGATCTTGGAAAAGAATAGAGTTAGCCCTGCTGGGTTTTGTACTTGCTTGGGCCTCATGACACCAGTTTCCTTCCAATTTCTTCCTTCAGAAATGGAAATGTCCATTCTACAACTGTCTTACCAATGAATTTTAGAAGTAGAGAGCTTCCAAGAAACATGGGGTACAGTCCATGCAAAGAAACAAATATAAATATTGACAGCAGAATTCTAACTGGGATTGATATTAAGCAGGGGTTTTTAACATTTTTTTGACCCCTTTGTCAGTCAGCGGAGAACCACTGACCCCTTACTAAGTCCACACTATACTCTGTATTATTTAATAAACATAGCACACCTGCACCAACACATTCCCACAAGAAGGCTTTTTCAAATTTAAATTCAAGCTCACAGACCCCTTAAGAACTCCTGATATAAAGGCAGTAGCCACCAGAAGTTATGAGGGGAGGGAGAAGGAAGAATAGGTATAATATGGTGGCATTTTTGTTATATTGGAATTGTCCTACATGACATTGTAATGATGGATACTTGCGATCATACATTTTGTCATAATCTATAAAATTGTGTGGGGCAGAGTGTAAACTGTAATGTAAAATATAGTCCATGGTTAGTAGCAATGCTTCAGTATGTGTGCAATTGTAAAAAATGTATCACACTAATGAAAGATATTATTAATGTGGAAAAGTATGAGAGGGGGAGGAGGAGGGATATATGGGAATCCCCTATATTTTTAATATATTTATGTAATCTAAAGCTTCTTTAAAAATTAAATAAATCATGTGTATAGAATTACATTTGAGGGAACAGATGTGGCTCATGTGGTTGAGTGCCTGCTTCCCACATGTGAGGTCGTGGATTCAGTTCCTGGTGCCTTCTAAAAACAAACCGAACAGGGAATGGTTGTGGATGAAGTGGTTAGGCACCCACCTCCCACAGGGGAGGTGCCGGGTTCAGTTTCCAATACCTTCTAAAGAAGACCAGCAGACACGGTGAGCAGATAGAGTGAGCAATGAGCAAACAGTCAAGGGAGCCATCTCGAGAAGGGGAGAGAGTAACAAGCAAACAAACAAAATCAACTCAGGGGAGCCAATGTGGCTTAATGGTTGAACACCGGCTTCCCACATATGAAATCCTGGGTTCAATCCCTAGCACCTGTACCAGAAAAAAAAAAAAAGAATTACGTTTGATACAAATAACTTACAAAAATGAAGATAAAGAATATTAAACCCACACAAAAGTGGGAATAATTCATCATGACAAGATCCATACTGTGAAAATGCCAAATGAAATCTTTGAGGGAAAAATATAATGATATGTTTTGAAAATATGGACTTACACAAAGGAATGAAGAACACCAGAAATGGTAAAAATATCAATAAATATATGACAGATTTTGTTTTTCATGTATATTTAAAGTGATATACAGGAGGGTAGTGATACTATTAGGTAGTGATACATGGAAGATTTGACATGTGGGTAGAGCTGTGAGTGTGGGTTGTACAGTCCATGGAACTGGGGGGACAGTTGGGGGAAGTACCAGGTAAACACTGGGGATAGGTGGGAATGTGGTTGAAAGTGTAAAATTGGGAACACTTTTATGACAAGAAGACAAGGAATGGTTACTGATTTAGAGTGTTGGATGGGCGACATTTGGGTCAAAGCACACCTGGGGCAGGCTTCTAGGGATTGTGCGAGTGATCATTTTGTCTTAATGTGTTGTATCACTGGGTAGAAAACCACATAATGAGTGGGAAGGAGCTGCACTCCCATCTGAGGGAGGACTGATATGTTCTCAAACAGAGGGGTGTGAGTCTCTTGAGAGCATGGGTGGTTCCTAATATGGGAGGACAAACCAGTGTGTCAAGACCTCAGTGTTGTTGCAAGTAACTATGAATCTTTTCATCCAAGGACTGAAGTTGGGTGGTCACTGTGGGCCCCAAGTTGGGGTGAGGAATAGATTAAATAGAACAGGGGGCATTTAGTGGGCAATGGAACTGTTCTATATGATCTTGCAATGATGGACACAGGCCATGTTAAATATCATCAAAATTTATAAAAGCTTGTGGTCTAAAATGTAAACCATAATGTAAACCATTGACCATGGTTAGTAGCTTTGTTTCTATATTTGTATATACTGTACTATAGTTGTAACAAATGTACTATCCATATATAAAAAGGTATTAATACAGGAAGGGGAAAAAGGGGGAGGATGTTGGGTATATGGAGGTCCCCTACATTCTGCATGTGACTTTACTGTGATCTAAAACTTCTTTGAAAACAAAATGAAAAAAAGTAAGACACTGGGGAATAAAAGGAAGAAAAGGTCACTGTACATACAGAACAACAGATATTACAGAGATGAAAGGCAAAATGTCAAAAAAAATTAAATGTTTCATTTTTAATATCCCAATTTTAAAATTTTATTTAAATTTAATTTTTAAATTTTTATATATTTTATTTCTTATATTCAAACCTGTCATTATTATTTCATTCTCCTGTTAATTGTATTTGGCTATTTTATTGGCTTCATTTTTGAAGAAACTTTAGATCACAGAAAGGTTACAACTGGGGCAGTGGAGGATTGTTGGTGTGGGGTATCAGTGATGGGGCATACAGGGGAAGAAGTTCACCTGGACATACATATAAGGTATATAAATGCATTCAAATGTTCATGAGACATTGTCACAATGGGTGGAGATTCACAAAATAAGCAAGAGAATATTAAATTCCCATCCTGGAGAGTTCTCTTACATTCTCTAATGTAGCAGCAACTTTTCCCCAAATGCAGGGGAAATGAATGACAAAGGAGGATGGTCCATTGATGGGCGCTTGATATTCATACTTGTGAGCCATTGTTCTTGAAATTAAAACTTACCTAGTGTTGCCGGGTGCCTAAGAGTTGCCCGCTGAGGGCCACTTTGTTGCTCAAATGTGGCCTATCTCTAACCCAAACTCAGCATATAAATGTATTACCTTTCCCCCAATGTGGGACATGACTTCCAGGGATAAGCCTCCCTGGCCCCGTGGGATTACTACCAAGCACCAATTCAAAATGCAACTGGAAAAAAACTTCAAATAAAAGGGGGAAAATTTAAAGACAAATGAGTTTATATGGCTAAGAAAATTCAAAGTGCCTTGGGAGGTCATCCCAGAGATAACACTTTTGAATAACTCAGCAGGATTTCATAGACTGCCAAGTGGATACTACCTCAAATAGTGGGGCTCTTGAGGGCTCTGGAGATACTCAGGTCCTATGGTCAGGGCAGATAGCTCCAGAATTTGGTGCCTTGCCAGTGGGCCTTATTTTGCAGTTTGTGCTCCTGAGTGTCAGATTTGGGCTCAGTTAAGGCTTCCCTACACATGGCTCATCTGTCCCTTATAATTGAACCTGTAATTGGTGTTGGAGTTTGTAGGTGTACATCAAAGAGACTTGAATCCTTGGGCTGCCCATGTGCCAGCTGGGCCCCAAGCCTCAGCAGAGTTGCAACACCTACTCTACAGTTCACTGGACTCACCCAGGACAGCTAACAAGGAGGTGAAGATTGACAGCTATCATACCAAGGAAATAACAGAACCTACAACTGCAAGCAAAAGAGTCCCATCCATTGCATCGGCTGTATGGGATAGAAGCCCCTTTCAATTAGAGATGGAGTGGACATCTCCATCCCAAAATTCTCAGTGTTGGGGAATGAACTACAGACTAGAGTGGAATTACTGATATTCTACTATAGACTTGTGATTCTAGCAATGGAAGAAATTACAACACTGATGTGGAGGCAGTGGCCACTGGAGGCTCTGAGGGAAGGGAGATGGAAAGACAGATGTAATGTGGGGTTTTTCGGGGGTCTTCGGAATCATCCTGAATGGCATTGCAATGACAGATATATGTCATTATATATCTTGCATAACTGTGTGGGAGAGAGTGTAGACTACAATGTGAACTATGGTCCATACTCAATGACAATGCCCTAGGATGCATTTATCAATTGCAATAAATGTGCCAAACTAATGATGGATGTTATTTATGTGGGAGGGAGTGGGAGGTGTGGGGAGTTGGGCACTATGGGAATCCCTATATTTTTTGCATAATATTTGTGTAATTTAAGTATCTTTAAAAATTAAAAAAATATTTTAAAAAATCTATGAGAAAAGGTGATGTTATCATATGAAGTTATACTGAGAGGAACTAAATACATATAATATAAACTCTAAATCAAAAATCAACTTTATAATATTATATATATATATACATGTAGCTAAAAACCAGTAAGAGGATAATCCAAATGAAGCCTGAAAAAGAGGAAATAGAAAAGAGAAAATAGAGGGAACAAAAAGAAAAAAAACTCATATAATATATTTAACATTTAAAAATCAATAATTACAATTCATTTAAATAGTAAAACACCACAATTAAAAGGCAGAGAATCTGTGATGGGATTAAAAAGTTAGCCCCTATTCTTTGCTGCTTTCAGGAAATTCATTTTACTCTAAAGACCCAAATAGGTTAAATTTAAAAGGATATGTGAAGATATATATGCTAATATAAACTTTTAAGAGGTGTATTGAATATAATAATAACAGAAAATATAGAAGTTGGAGCAAACAGCAGACATAAAGGATGTTATGTCATATTGATAAAAGAATCAATTAATGAACATGACATTAAAGTACATAGCATTAACACAGAAAAAAAAAGCAGAAAAGCTTCAAAAGACATAAAGCAAACTGATAGAATGGCTGGGAGAAATAGACATGAAGAGTTAGACTCAGAGATTTCAATATCCCTCTACTCTCATACCTGAGGTCAAAGAGCACATACTGTACAGTTTCAGCATTTTGAACTTTGTGCAGACTCCCTTCTGGCCCAGAATATGGTATAATTTAGTAAATTACCATTGTTTATGTGGAAAGAAAATATATTTGCACATTTAGGGTACAGTGTCATATGAATGTCAGTTTAGGCAAGTTAGTAAATTACATACTCAAATCTTATATTAAGACTAACTTTTTGTGGTGTTCTATGTGTTGTAGTGAGCCATATCTTAAACTGTTTAAGTAGGGTGGTATTATTCCCTTTCTCCATTTTATTTTACTAATTGCTACATATATTACCATGCTATATAATTATGTGTGTACAATGATATGCCAATATTTGAATAAATTTTTCAAAATGAGCTCTCTAAATTCTAAGGGATATGATCACAACTTTCTTTAAGGCATTGGTGTCAAAATTAAATTATACATTATGATAATTTACACATTACCATTTATATATATATATAATGACTTCAATTACCAACCACACCATCCTCAGTTACATTTTATTCAGACTAAATATATATATATATATGGTATCTGCTCATGTCTTTTTTTTTAATTACAGAAGTTGGAGGATTACAGGAAAAACAAGCAGAAAATGTAGAATTCTCATATACTCCCCTATTATTTACACCTGCATTACTGTGGTACATATGTTACTACAGATGAAAATATATTATTATAATTATACTATTAACTGTAGTACATCATTTACATTAGGATTCATTGAGTCATACAGCACTACTTTGCTGTTGTTCTTGCTTTTAATTTTTATTCTAGTAATATTTATATCATCTAAAATTTTCCATTTTACCACAATACATTTCCACAATTACTGATGTATAGGTAATGTATGAATGTTCATTCATATACATGATGGAACATACTATGTATGACTTTAATTTGAATGGTATATAAAAAAATTGTGCAGACAATATCATAATTTAAAAGCATTATAATTCATTAACAATGTATCAGTGCCTTGTGGTAAGAATCAGTCTTGAAAGTAGCAGAAGAGGTTGTGCTGATTTTAATGAGTGACAATAATGGCTCCAATTTACAAAACTGAAATGTAATATCACAGTGTATATATGTAAAAAATAAATATGTTTTGGAAATTTATTTATCAAATATGGCAAAATATTTCTCAGCCATTACTGAGAAAGCCATTACTGCTCCTGGTTACTCTAGGGGTTATAGGTCCTAATGTATGAGACACATATAAAAACACAAAATATAAATACATAATTTCATTGTTTCATTATCTTAACATATCATAAGTTGGAAATAGGAATTATTGACCTCACTTTAGTATCTTTTGTATGGAAAATTTAAAACCTGCCAACAAAGTTTTAGTCCTAAACTTTCTAAACATTTTACTGATTTAAAATTTTGTAAATATTTTTCTTTACATTGAGCAAAAGTGATTCTTATTTAAAATTTGATCTTGCACGTGATGAAATATAGGGAAATATCTTTGACTTCAATTACCAACCACACCTTCCTCAGAAACAATTTATTAAGACTAAATCTTTATTATAACTTTAATATAATTTTAATACTACTTTTGTGATGTTTATATATATATATATTTGGATTATTTTAACTAAATGATGAATGATGGATTCTCTCTGACTCTTATAAGGGCATAAAAAGATAAAAGAAAGTGAATGTCTTGTTTGTATTTTCTAGGACTCTAAGTTTAAAGAAGGATAAATGGACACAGAATTACTTGACAAAAGACAAAAATTTTTGCAGTGATGTGTAATGTACCAGAGAATGTTCATTTTTTGAAGGGGAAACCTCAAAACAAAATACAATTGTTTTCTTACTATGCTGATACATAATGCAATGACTGTCCTGGAAAATTCATGTCATATCTCTTAAAATCTTAAATAGGCAAGAAGTTTAACTTTGAGACATTTTCAACTCATCTCATTCAAATTAGAGTTCCTTGAAATGACTATTCTATTGTTTTCCTGAATAAAACATTCTCCTCACAACTTTCTTTACAGCCTCCTTTATCTGCTTGTTTCTAAGAGTATAGTTTATAGGTTTCAAGAAAGGAGGGACTATAGAATAGAACACAGATGGCATAGTGCCTCATGGCACATTTCCTCCCCCAGTGCTCCCCATCCTACTTTGCTTCACTGTTTTGCCACTTACTCAGGCTGATCTTTCTTTCTTTTTTCTAGAATATGCTATGCCCCCTTTTATTCAAGTATATCGATACATTTCTATTTTTTTAAATCTTTAAAAATATTTTTTATTTTTAAAAAGACTTTAGATTACATAAATGTTACATAAAAAATATAAGTGATCCCCATATATCCAACTCCCTATCCCTCTCACACTTTCCAAAATTAACAACATCCTTTGTTGGTGTGATACATTTGTTATAATTGGTGAACACATAATGAAGCATTGCTGCTAACCATGAACTACAGTTTATATTATAGTTTATACTCTGTCCCACACAATTTTGTAGGTTATGACAAAATATCCAATGGCCTATATCCATCACTGCAAATGTCTTGCAGGACAATTTCAATGTCCCAAAAATATTCCTATATTACACCTATTCTTCTCACTCCCATTTGTCAGAACCTCTGGTGGCCACTGCCTTTATATTAATGATAAGAGTTCTTCCATTGCTAGAATAATAATAAGTATATTGTTGAAAAATAATAAGTCTACTTTAGTCCATTGTCCATTCCCCAGTCTTGACATCCCAGCTGCCAAGTACTGTAAGAGTCTCTTTTAAATCACAGTGATTCAGAGCTGAAATGTCCCTCCATTTGTTTCCTACATCTTGAGTAATAAGTGGGCCTTAGAATTATTCAAAACTATTTTCTATATTGCTCGGTATTTTTATATTTCCCAGCCTTGCTCAACAGTATGCAATGACCTCAATTCAGAACAACCTATTTTAATCCATAATTTAACCAAACCAGGAGTGTAAATATTTGTTTCACCAGCATTTTCACTACATCAACATACCTGTATATCTATTTAAAAATCCTAAAAGCTTTTGTCATAATAAGACATGAATCTCAATATAATACAATTCCTGAGTATTTTTACCCATATTACCCATAGTCTTATGATCCATGAAGCCATCCATATCTAAGACTAATTTGAATGCCCCAGTCATCCTTCTCTCTCCTGTTTCATTGATGCCAATATTTCCTATTAAATTCTATGTTTTATTTTTCAGCCTTCTCCATGCACTCCTTAAATTTTCATGAACTCAGTTCTCACTGTATAAAAGGTTCATTTCTAAAATGCTGATCCATTAATTTTCTAACTTACTTTCTTCCTATCTCTATTCACTAGTCCTTTCCAAAGAGTGTATTTTCCATCAATCTCAGTATTTTTATGAAATTTAACAATGTGACTCTTTGACAGCATCTAATCATCTCATTTCAATAACAACTTTATCAGAATTTTAAGTGGCTTTCACCCCCACCCCATTTTCAGCTTTTGGAAGATCTGTTAACACTGAAGAATACTACCAGGATTTCTTCCCTTGGTGAAACATCTCTGCCCTATCAAGGTTGTCCTCTATATTATTACAGACTCTTTAATATTCCATTAAAAGGACACGAGGACCTGTATTAGTCAGCCAAAGGGGTGCTGATGCAAAATACCAGAATTCAGTTGGTTTTTATAAAGGGTATTTATTTGGGTTAGAAGCCTACATCTACCAGGCCATAAAGGGTAAGTTACTTCCCTCACCAAAGCCTGTTGCCACATGTTGTAACAAGATGGCTGTCGATATCCACAAGGGTTTAGCCTCCCTCTTCCTCTGACGGTTCTGTGGTCCCAGCTTCTTCCAATATCAGCTTTAGGCTGGCATAAATCTGATCCCTTTCCTGGGACTTATTTCTCTCAGGATTCAGCAGTTCAGGGCTCTGGTCTCTGCAGCTGCAAACTATCACGTCAATGGCTCATCTTTCTTCCCAGGGCCTACTCTCCTTCATCATGACCAAGCTTCTCTGTGTGCTTACTCCATGGGGCTCCAGCTCAAAACTCCAACTCTCTTCTCTGCCCTATAGTTTTCTCTACTGATTAATCAAAGCCCTAATCATAATTTAATTGTGCCAAGCTACAAACAAGTTTACAAACATAATCTACCATCTATGTTTGAAATTCATAAACAATGCCAAAATGCCACAGGACCTAAGGTGTCATTTCTCAGGAGTCACTTCCAAATTGCATTCTTAGTACATTCCATCTTCTTAGTATGGGATTCTGCTCCTTTACCTTCTCTTCCTCCCTATCTTCTTCTTCATCTTCTTTATTCTGTTTTCATTCAGTCTACTATCTCTGTCTCCCTAAATTCCATTTTTCTTCTAAAACTTCACTCATGTATCATTCTTTTCCCTTTTGTTGATGCCATCAGTATCTGACATAATTTTGGCAAGTCACAAAGATCCATATTATATAATATATATTATAAAAATGAAAACGAAATTAATGACCACAGTCTAATGAATAATTTTCTAATGTCCATTAGTGCGTATTTTGCAATATGTTTTACAAATTACCTCATGCAACTTAAAATTGGTGGAACTTGGGTACATGACTTAGAGATTCTCCATTTTGTTTTAAAATACCTAAGATCATCTTAATCAAAATGCATGACATAATTGAAAATTCCAGACAAAATGATCCAATAAATATCCCCAATAATTCCTTTCTTATTAATTTAATATTTATAAAATATTTCAAATAGAAGATATCTAGAAATAAAACAATCCTTAAAACACATTCATTGAGGGCAGTGATTGGAGAAGGTATAATTCTGCTTGACTTTTTGTTTCCTTAAATTTCTAACTGTACTCCTTGAATTTTTAACTGCAAGTCTTTTCTTATCATTATTATATATTACAATATTTTAGGGACTAAAATTTGCCAAGGAATAATGACCCTACTGAAAATACAATGCATTGATTAAATGATTCATGTAATTTTTAACTTTCTTTAATCACCATGGTTCTAGAAAATAGTAATAATGGCTTTAACATATTTTCTTGAAATTAGTATAAGTAGATATTGTTTGTAGAAGTCAGTATTTATTATTTAATAACATCATTAAGAGACTAAGATGAAGTATTTTGAGTCTTGGTATAGTGTAAATACTACTATGTTTACCAATAAACCTGAACATATTTCAGAATTTCAATAAATTGTGACATAAAGAGATTGTGTTCTTTAATTTACAAAATATATAGATTATTGATAATTAGTGCATTAATGGATATTGTACTCACACCTAATTCCTTGAAAACCTTACTTTTAATTATTGCTATTGTTAGTGGTAAATAATTAGCATGAGTTTTCCATCCCCCACAGAAAAAAATTGTAGGGTCTTATCCTAAACACTTACTAAATCCAAAGTACATTAAATATTGTCCTGGGTTTGCTAAAACTATTTTCTTTGATGACCTGAAACCCTGGAATATACTTGTCAAATGAAGAGCTTTTATTGCACCTTCAAGTTCTCACTGCTAATGTAGCACTTATTGAGACCTCACATGTCAGATTCTTGTTTCCTGGCTTCCTTTTAAAAATCATGACTAATGTATGACAGTAACATAGAAAACTTTTGCAAACTGCCCAAAGCAGTGTCAGTGTCAGATTAAATTCCTATAATAAGATTATTTTGTTCATCTCTGGTGTTTGTTATTTATGGGCCCTCAAAAATTGTTCAATATGCAGTTTTTGTTCTTGTTGCTTTATACCAAACTGTTATTTGATAACTTATTGACAGCATATGTGACTGACTTGGTTAAAATGACTCATTCAATATTTATAAGTAGTTCTAGCCTAAGCTATGCCTCTTCCTTCTGTAGGTTGAGACCTTAAAAATAATTAAGACTATTACTACCATATTGTAGAAATGCAAAGAACTTTCACAGTGTTTTACATTCCAGGCTGCCAAAATAAATACCATAAATTGGTTGTCATAAGCAATGGGAATTTGTTGGCTAACCATTTTGAGGCTCAGAGAATTCCAAAATCATGGCACCAGCAAGGACGTGCTTTTCTGAGTCTGACTGCAGGCATTTCTTTGTCTTTGGCTTTTCACTTACATGGTTCTCTACATGGCAGCCTGTCCTGGCTTCTCTTTCCATCTTACTTTCACCTCATCTATAAAGAAATCTAGTAATCCAGAATAAAGCCCCAACCTTATTTAGAGGGGCCACACATTAAATGAAGTAACATCTTGAAGAAACCTTGTTTAAAATGAGTCCACACTCTACCAGCTTGCAGACCAAGACAAGGAACATGTCCAAATTTGGTACACAATTCCATCGCTCACATATAGTTGGAACACTGAGTGATAATTGTTTGTTACGGGTCATTCACGAATAAATTTTAGGTTCCTACCTTCATTTTCCACATGACAGCTTTGCTGAGTTGAAATGTCCTGGCCTTTAGGGAAAGATGTATTTTGGTTATCAATTTTGTCATTTGCTTGATTTGTAGCACTGGGGAGACTTTCACATATCTTTTAACCTAAATTTCCTTATCAATAAAATATGTAGTAATACCTACTTTATGAAATTAAACTTGTAAAACATCTCAATGGAAGGTACTCAGAATGGTATCTATATTGAAAAAAAATTACAAATATGAATTATAAATCACTGACAATATCATTAAATAAATGCCCCCTTAGCATATACATTTATTCCATCTTAAATATACAGAGTGCTACTGGGTTTTACAAAACAAATAAAAAAGAAGAAGAAAACTCGATTCTTGGAACTGATCATTACTTTTTGTTTTGTTCCAAGTAATTTGACAAAATAAAGTCATTATAAAAAGTATGGAAAGATTATTGAAAAATTGAGACCTTTTCCTTCCCTCCAGACTTGCAGGAGCCAGGGGTTGTGCTACTTAATACTGTTTCCTTGGGTGGCTGGAATAATGCCTGGGTGCTCTCATTCCTCCAAATGTAAGTGCAAATTGTGTGCTGCTTTTTTTGCAACAGCAGGAAACAGGCATTTATCAACCTGAAGAATTGTAAGATGTATTTTCTTCATTGGAATATTTCTTCACTAATGTATTTACACACCCATCTAATTTTAATTTATTTGTAGTTAACTCAATATTTCAATATATTTTGGGTGAGCTATATGCACACACAGGACTAGAAGCTCTGGGAAAAATAATGAACAAATGCTTACATGCTTTTTTCATCGTGTACTCTTACAAAATCCTAGAATTATACCTGAAAGGAAGTGTCTGGCAAAAGAGGAGGGCCCACGGATGGGTTCCGGTTATTGAGGACTAGCCTTATGAGTCTTTGCTCATGTAATTGAAACTTGGCCTACTGTTATGGGGTGCCTAAGGGTTGCCATCTGAGAGCCTCCTTGTTGCTCAAATGTGGCCTCTCTCTAAGCCAAACTCAGAATTTGAATGCGTTACCTTCCCCACAACGTGGGACATGACTCCTGGGGATGAGCCTCCCTAGCAACGAGGGATTAATACGAAGTGCCAACTGGCAACATGATTGGAAAAAAAAAACTTGAATAAAAGGGGGAAACAGTAAAGAGAAATGAGTTTATGTGGCTAAGAGACTTCAAAGAGAGTCGGGAGGTCATCCCAGAGGTAATGCTTACGCAAACCTCAGTAGGATCTCATAGAACACCAGGGTGGATGTCACCCCATACAGAGGGGCTCCTGAGGGCTCTGGAGATACCCAGGTCCTATATAAGTGGGGATAGCCCCAGAGATTGATGCCTTATTAGTGGGCTCCTCTTTGAAATCTGTGCTCCTGAGAGTGACAGAGTCAGACTCAAATAAGTCCTCCCTGCACATGGTCCATCAGTCCCTTCTATTCAAACCTATATGTGATGCTTGAGTTTTTAGGTGTACCTCCAGAGACTGGAGCCGCTGGCCTACCTATGTGCCAGCTGTGCCTGCAATCTCGGTGCAGCTGCAACCCCT
>JAQZBX010066554.1:0-16093 GCA_029593785.1 Cabassous unicinctus
TTTTTTTTTTTTTTTATCTCTCAGTTTTATTGATATGTGATTCCATACTACATGATGTGGATAAAGTGAACAATGAATGGCTTTTTTAAAGCTGTTGAAAAGGTGTTAATTTTAAAATTATGAACTTATACCTATATTAGTTGGAATGAAAATGTCAATTTTAAAAGGGAGTGTATGTAAATCGATAATTCAGAATAGATCTTTTTCCATGAATTCACGATTGTATACTGAATGTTGAGAAAGATCTGGATTTTGTTTCACGGAAACCATTCCTGATTTTCATGACATTGTTGGTCTGTTCTCAAGTGCAGAGAGATTGTGATGCAGGTATCCATATATAAATACCTGTTCTCATGACATATTGTAATTTTTAAGAAATTATTGTAAATAAAATCAAGCTCATTCTTACAAAGAAAGAGAATCCACATATACACCAATGAAAACCCAGTAACTCAGAGGACAGATAACTCCCAGCCTCCAATTTTCTTCTCAGGTTTATGAAGGACCTTATCAATACCAAGAAGAGAAAAAGGGACTGTCAGGGTCCAGAAGGTGAGAAAGAGTGACTCACATGTTTGCAAGGTATCATGGCGGATAGAAATGTTCATAAAATCAAGAATCTTCTCCATGAATAAGAGTTTACCCCAGTCCATTCTACTGACATGTGATTCATTGCTCCAAAATGAAGAAACACAAATGGAAGACCATTTAAGAGAAATAGGTAATTCCAGAGCTTCATATTGACTCCCACAACTTTCTATTAACATGTATTTTTATTGATGCATATCAGTCATACATGAATATACTAAAACTTGAAATCTAGAGTAGAAATCACCACCTTAGAAAATAAAGGGTCATAAACCCTTACATTTGTCCCGTATGCAGCAGAAACTTGAATTGTGATTCATTTTCGAAAATTGGCCAGAGCATTTCCAAAACATGACCAATAACTATTATCCATCATTCTACTTGGGTGTACAGTTCCTGACATCCCCACGAGTTTTAAAATAAAACTCTTTTATTGTGATATATTAAACCAATATTTTTTTTATCCAATGTGTACATTCCCTGGTCCTTGGTATATTCACAGTGGTGCACATTCATCTCTTCACTCATTATTAAACCTTTCAATAGCTCTGTAAAATTATTATAAATAAAAAAAATACAGGAGAATAAAAAGAAATTATTCACCTCTCAATCCATTTGTTCACACTGTCATACATAGATGTTTTTCTGGCTCTCCTTGGACAATTTTTTGTTTATCTCACAGTTTTATCTATATGTGTCCCCATACTACATCATGTGGACAAAGAGGGCAATGAATGCCATTTTTAAAGATGGTGAAATAGATTTTATTTAAAATTATGAATTGAAAAGAATATTAGGTTGAAAGAAAATGTTAATTTGAAAAGGATTGTAGGTAAATCAATAATTCTGAGGAGATTTTTTTCCAATATTTCACGATTGTTTACTGAATATTTAGATAACCACCGATTTTGTTTCAAGGAAATCATTCCTGATTTTCAGGACATCATCGGTCTGTTCTTGAGTGCAGAGAGATTGTGATGCACTTATCCATATATATATACCTGTTCTTATGACATATTGTAAATTTTTTAGAAAGCATTGGAAATAAAATCAAACTCATTCTTACATAGAAACAGAATCCACATATACACAAATGAAAACCCTGGAGCTCAGACAGCAAAGAGCTCCCAGTCTCCAAATTTCTCCTATGGCTTATGAAAGACATTGCCAAAACCCAGAAGAGAAAAAGGGACTTGTAGGGTCCACAAGGTGACAAACAGTTACTCACATGTTTACAAGATATCATGGGGTAGAAGAATGGTTTATAAAGGTCAAGGACCTTACCATCAAGCAGAGTGTACCCTCCCTCTATACAATGCATGATTGATTATAGACTCCAACAATGAAGAAAAACAAAAGAAAGACAAATTTAGAGAAATAGATAATACAAAAGCTTCATATTTTTCTCTCACCACCCAATTTCTCTTATTATATATATTTTAGTGAAGCCTATCCGTCATATATGAGCATACAGAAACTTGAATTCTAGAGCAGAAATCACATCCTTATAAAATAAAAGGGCATAACACCTTACAGTTTTCCATACACATATCTCCAGCAGAAACATGAAATGTGATTCATTTCTAGTAATAAGCCAGAGCATTTCTGAAACATGATTAATAACTATTATCCATGGCTCAATTTGGGTGTGCAATTCCTGACATGCCCACGAATTTTAAAACAAATCTGAGATATTAAGACATATTAAACCAATATCTTTTTAAACCAATATGTACATTCCCTAGTCCTTGTTATATACACAGTGGTGTGCATTCATCTCTTAAGTCATTATTAAACTTTTTCAATAGTTCTAAAATAATTATAATAAATAAATAAAAACCAGAAGAAAAAAGAAGAAATTATTAACCTCACAGACTGTCCTTGAACAGCTTTTTTTTTTGTTTATCTATCAGTTTTATTGATATGTGATCCCTTAGTATAACATGTGGAGAAAGTAAACAATGAATGCCTTTTTTAAAGCTCTTGAAATGGTCTTTATATTAAAATTATGAAATGAAACGGATATTAGATTGAAAGGGATATTAGATTAAAAGGGAATGTACGTAAATCAGTAATTCAGAGGATATCTCTTTCCATGATTTCATGATTGTTTACTGAATGGTTAGAACACACCAGATTTTGTTACTAGGAAACCATTCCTGCTTTTCTGGACATCATTGTGCTGTTCTTGAGTGCAGAGAGTTTATGATGCAGGTATCCATATATAAATAGCTGCTCTTATGACATATTGTGATTTTTTAGAGAGTGTTTGAAATAAAATCAAACTCATTCTTACAAAGCAACAGAATCCACATATAGAGAGAAGAAAACCCAGGGACTTGGAGTACAAATAGCTCCCAGACTCCAAATTTCTTTTATGGCTTATGAATTATCTTGCCAAAACCCAAAAGAGAAATAGTGAATTGTAGGGATCAAAAGGTGACAAAGAGTGACTCAAATGTTTTCAAGGTATCATGGGGGAGAGAAAAGGTTCATAAATGCCAAGGTCCTAATCCATCAAGCAGAGTGTACAACCTTCCATTCTATGCACGTGTGATTATAGCCTCCAACAATGAAGAAACCCAAAACGAAGACCACTTTAGAGAAATAGGCTATTCCAAAGCTTCATATTTGTCTCTCACCACCCTCTTTCTCTTAATATATATTTTTAGTGATTCATATCAAGTACACATGAACAGATATAAATTTGAAGGCTAGAGCAGAAATCACCACCTTTGGAAATTAAGTGACATATCACCTTACAGTGGTCCCGTACAAACATTTCAAGAAGAAACTTGAATTTTGATTCATTTTTAAAAATTGGCCAGGGAATTTCTGAAACACGACTAATAACACTTTTCCATGGCTCTACTTGGGTTAACAATTTCAGACATCCCCACGATTTTGTGAAACAAATCTGTTTTATTGAGCCATATTAAACCAATATCTTTTTTATCCAATGTGTACATTCCATGGACCTTGGTACATTCACAATGGTGAGCATTCAGCTCTACAAACATTATTAAACCTTTCAATAGCTCTTTGTTAATTATAATATACAAAGAAATACCAGAAGAAAAATAAGAAATTATTCACCGATCGATCCATTTGTTGACCCTGACATACAGAGGAATTTTTCTGGCTGTCCTTGAAGAACTTTGTTTCTCTGTCAGCTTTATTTATATGTGAACCCATGCTACATAATTTGGACAAAGTGAACAATGAATGGCTTTTTTAACGCTGTTGAAAATGTCTTTATTTTAAAATTATGAACTGAAACGGATATTAGATTAAAAGAAAATATTTATTTTATAAGGGATGGTAGATAAATTGGTAATTCAGAGGAGATCTTTTTCCATGATTTCACAATTGTTTACTGAATGTTTAGAATGCTCCAGATTTTGTTTCAGGGAAACCATACCTGATTTCTGGACATGATTGGGCTGTTCTCATGTGCAGAGAGATTGTGATGCAGGTGTCCATATATAAAACCTGCTCTTATGACCTACTGTAATTTTTTAGAAGTTATTGGAAATAAAATCAAACATTCTTACAAATAAACAGAATCCACATATACACAAATGAAAACCTAATAACTCCGAGTACAAATAACTCCCAGCCTCAAAATTTCTCCTATGACTTATGAAGACCCTTGCCAAAAATCAGAAGTGAAAAGGACAGGTAGGGTCCACAAGGTGACATAGAGACACTCAAATGTTTACAAGATATCATGGGGGAGAAGAATGGCTCATAAAAGCCAAGGAACAAATCCATGAAGCAGAGAGTACCTACCTCCATTCTATGCACATGTGATTATAGACTCCAACAATGAAGAAACACAAAAGGAAGACAATGTTAGAGAAGTCGGTAATTCCAAAGTCTCTAATCATCTTTCTCTTAATATATATTTTTAGTGATGCATATCAATTACTCATGAGAAGATATAAATTGAAGTCTAGAGCAGAAATCACGACCTTAGAAAATAAAGGAACATATCACCATACAGTGGTCCCATACACACATTTCAAGAAGAAATTTGAATTCTGATTCATTTTTAAAATTGGCTAGAGAATTTTGGTAATACGAATATTCACTGTTATCCATGGTTCAACTTGGGTGTACAATTCCTTACATACCCACGATTTTTAAAACACATCTGTTTTATTGAGACAAATTAAATCAATATTTTTTTTATCCAATGTGTACTTTCCCTGGTCCTTGCGATATTCAGAGTGGTGGCATTCATCACTTCAATCATTATTAAAGCTTTTCAATAGCTCTATAATAATTATGATAAATAAATTAATACCAGAAAAATAAAGAAGAAATTATTCACCGCTCAATTCTTTTGATGTCCATGACATACATAAATGTTTTTATGGCTGTAATTGAACTACATTTTTTGTTTATCTAACAGGTTGATTGATATGTGAATCCATATGACATCATGTGGAAAAGTTGAACAATGAATGGGTTCTTTAAAGTTGTTGAAAATTATGAACTGAAATGGGTTTTAGATTAAAAGAAAATGCATGTTTTTAAAGGGAGTGTAAGTAAATTAGTAATTCAGAGGATATCTTTTTCCATGATTTCATGATTGTTTACTGAATGGTTAGAAGGCACCAGATTTTGTTTCATGGAAACCATTCCTGCTTTTGTGGACATCATTGTGCTGTTCTCGAGTGCAGAGAGTTTGTGATACAGATATCCATATATAAATAGCTGCTCTTATGACATATTGTAATTTTATACAAAGCATTTGAAATAAAATCAAACTGATTCTTACCAAGAAACAGAACCACATATAAGCAGAAGAAAACCCAGGGACTTGGAGTATAAATAGCTCCCAGACTCCAAATTTCTTTTACGGATTATGAAGTATCTTGCCAACACCCAAAAGAGAAATAGCAACTTGTAGGTACCAAAAGGTGACAAAGAGTGACTCAAATATTTTCAAGATATCATGGGGGAGAGGAATGGTTCATAAAACTCAAGGACCTATTTCATCAAGCAGAGTGTACCACCCTCCATTCTATGCACGTGTGATTATAGCCTCCAACAATGAAGACACACAAAAAGAAGACCATTTAAGAGAAATAGGTAATTCCAAAGCTTCATATTTTTCTCTCATCACCCTTTTTCTCTTATTACATATTTTTAATGTGTTACTGTCATTCATGAACATACATAATCATGAATTATACAGCAGAATTCAAAACCTTACAAAATAAAGGGGCATAACACCTTACAATGGCCCCATACACCCATCTCAAGCAGAAACTTGAATACTGATTTGTTTTTAAAAATTGAATAGGGCATTTCTGAAACACAACTCATAACTATTACCCAGGGCTCCACTTGGGTGTACAATTAATGACATACCAATGATTTTTAAAACAAATCTGATTTATTGAGACATATTAAAACAATATCTTTTTTATCCAATGTGTACTTTCCCTGGTCCTTGCTATATTCACTTTGGTGTGCATTCATCTTTTCAATAATTATTACATCTTTTCAATACCTCTATAATAATTATAATAAATAAAGAGAATCCATAAGAATAAAGAAGGAAGTATTCACCTCTCAATCCCTTTGTTGACACTGACATGCATAGGTGATTTTCTGGCTGTCCTTGAAACACTTTTTTTCACCCATCAGTTTTTATTGATATGTGATGCCATACTACATCATGTGGGCATAGTGAACAATGAAAGGCTTTTGTAAGGTGTTGAAATTGTCTTTATTTTAAAAATATGAATTGAAAGGGATATGTTAGAAAGAAAATGTTGACTTTAAAATGCCATGCACATAAATTGATAATCCAGAGGAGACCTTTTCCCATGATTTCTGATTGTTTACTCAATATTTAGGAAGCTCAAGATTTTGTTTTTAGGAATCCATTCCTGATTTTCTGGGCATCATTGGGTTGTTCTCGAGAGCAGAGAGATTGTGATGCAGGTATCGATATATAAATACCTGCTCTCATGATATATTGTAATATTTTAGAAAGTATCAGAAATAAAATCAACAAATTCCTACAAAGAAACAGAATCCACATTTTCACAAATGAAAACCCAGGAATTCAGAATACAAATATTTCCCAGCCTCCAAAATTCTCATATGGCTCATGAAGGAATTTGCCAACACCCAGAAAAGAAAAAGGGACTCTAGGTTTCCCAAGGTGGCAAAGAGTGACTTAAATGTTTATAAGATATCATGGGTGAGAGGAATGGTTCATTAATGTCAAGGACCTAATCCATCAAGCAGAGGGTAACACCCTCCATTCTTTGCATGTGTGATTCTAGACTCCAACAAAGAAGAAACACAAAAAGAAGACCACTTTAGAGAAATAGGTAATTCCATAGCTTCATACTGGTCTCTCCCGAACATTTTCTCACAATATATATATTTTAGTGATGCATATCAGTCATCCATGAACATACATGAACTTGAAGTCTAGAACTGAAATCACAACCTTAGAAAATAAAGAGACATAACACCTTACAGTGGTCTCATTTCCACCAGAAACTTGAATGGTGATTCACTTTTAAAATTGGCCAGAGCACTTCTGAAACACGACTAAAATCTATTATCCATGGCTCAACTTGGGTGTACAATTACTGACTTCCCCATGATTTTTAAAACAAAGCTGTTTTATTGAGACATATTAAAACAATATCTGTTTTATACCTTGTTTACATTCCCTGGTCCTTGGTATATTCACAGTGCTGTGCATTCATCTCTTCAATCATTATTACACCTTTTAAAGCTCTACAATAATTATAATAAATAAAGAAAAACCAGATGAATAAAGAAGAAATTATTCACGTCTCAACCCATTTGTTGACACTGACATACATAGCTGTGTTTCTGATTGCCCTTGAAAAAATTTTGTGTTTATCTGTAGGTTTTTAATCTCTGATCCGATACTACATCATGTGGACAAAGTGAACAATGAATGGTTTTTTTAAAGCTGTTGAAAAGGTCTTTATTTTAAAATCATGTACTGAAACAGATATAAGAATAGAAGCAAATGTTAATTTTTAAAGGGAGTGTATGTAATTCGATAATTCAGAGATCATTTTCCATGATTTCATGACAGTTTACAGAATGTTTAGAAGTTTCCAGATTTCGTTTCAAGGAAACCACTCCTGGATTTCTGGATATGAATGGGCTGTTCTCAAGTGCAGAAGGTTATTAATGCAGGTATTCAAATATAAATACCTGCTCTTATGACATATTGTAATTTTTTCAAAAATTTTGGAAATAAAATCAAACTCATTCTTATGAAGAAACACAATCCACATATACACAAATGAAAAATCAGGAACTCAGAGTACAAATAGCTCCCAGGCTCCAAATTTTGCCTATGGCTTAAGAAGGACTTGCCAAAACCCAGAAGACAAATAGGGTTTGGTTCAGTCCACAAGGTGATGAAGCGTGACTCAAAGGTTTACAAGATAGCATTGGGGAGAGGAATGGTTCATAAAAGTCTAGGACCTAATCCATCAAGCAGAATGTACCACCCTCCATTCTATGCACATGTGATTATATCCTACAACAATGAAGAAACCCAAAAGGAAGACCACTTTAGAGAAATAGGCATTTCCAAAGCTTCATATTTGTCTCTCACCACACTCTTTCTCTTAATATATGCTTTTAGAGATGCATATCAAATACACATTAACAGATATAAAATTGAATTCTAGAGCAGAAATCACTACCTTAGGAAATAAAGTGACATAGCACCTTACAGTGGTCCTGTACAGACATTTCAAGAAGAAAACTGAATTTTAATTCATTTTTAAAAATTGGCCAGGGAATTTCTGAAACACAACTAAAAACGCTTTCCATGGCTCAATTTGGGTGAACAATTCCAGACATCCCCACGATTTTTTGAAACAAATCTTTTTTTATTGAGCCATATTAAACCAAAATCTTTTTTATCCAATGTGTACAATCTCTGGACCTTGGTATATTCACAGTGGTGAGCATTCGGCTCTACAGTCATTATTAAATCTTTCAAAAGCTCTTTATTAATTTTAATATATAAAGAAATACCGGAAGAAAAATAAGAAATTATTCACTGCTTGATCCATTTGTTGACCCTGACATACATGGGTGTTTTTCTGGCTGTCCTTGAAGATCTTTGTTTCTTTATCTATCAGCTTTATTCATATGTGAACCCATACTACATCATTTGGACAAAGTGAACAATGAATGGCTTTTTTTAACGCTGTTGAACATGTCTTTATTTTAAAATTATAAACTGAAACGGATATTAGATTGAAAGAAAATATTAATTTTATAAGGGATGGTCGATAAATCAGTAATTCAGAGGAGATCTTTGTCCATGTTTTCACAACTGTTTACTGAATGTTTAGAATGCTCCAGATTTTGTTTCAGGGAAACCATACCTGATTTCTGGACATAACTGGGCTGTTCTCACGAGCAGAGAGATAGTGATGCAGCTGTCCATATATAAATACCTGCTCTTTTGACCTATTGTAATTTTTTAGAAAATTTTGAAACTAAAATCAAACTCATTCTTACAAGGAAACAGAATCCACATATATACAAATGAAAACCAAGGAACTCAGAGTCCAAATAAATCCCAGCCTCCAAATTTCTCCTACAGTTTAGGAAGGCCCTTGCCAACAATTAGAAGTGAAAAGAGACAGTTAGGATCCACAAGGTAACAAAGAATGACTCAAATGTTTACAAGATATCATGGGAGAGAAGAATTGCTCATAAAAGTCAAGGAACTAATCCATGAAGCAGAGTGTACCTACCTCCATTATATGCACACGTGATTATAGACTCCAACATTGAAGAAACACAAAAGAAAAGACCACTTTAGAGAAATCAGTAATTCCAAAGCTTCATATTTGTCTCTCACCACGATCTTGCTCTTAATATATATTTTTAGTGATGCATATCACTTACACATGAACAGATATAAACTTGAAGTCTAGAGCAGAAATCATGACCTTAAAAAATAAAGGGACATAATACTTTACTATGGTCCCATACAGATATCTCCAGTAGAAACTTGAATTTTGATACATTTTTAAAAATCACCAAAGCATTTCTGATACATGACTAATAACTATTATCCACGGCACATTGTGGGTGTACAATCCCTGACATCCTAACGTTTTTTAAAACAAATCTATTTTATTGAGTCCTTTTAAACTAATGTCTTTTTTATCCAATGAGTATATACCCTGGTGCTTGGTATATTCACAGTAGTGTGCATTCATCTCTTCAATCATTATTAAATCTTTTCAATAGCTCTAGAATAATAATAATAAATAAGGAAATACAAGAAGAATAAAAAAGAAAATTTTCACCTCTCAATCGGTTTGTTGACACTGACATACAGAGGACATTTTCTGGCTGCCCTTGAAAATCTTTTTTTTAAATTTATGTATCAGTTTTATTGATAATTGATCCCATAATACATCATGTGGAAAAAGTGAGCAAAGAATGGCTTTTTTAAAGGTGTTGAAAGGTTAAAAATATGAACTGAATCATATATTAGATTGAAAGAATATGTTAATTTTATAAAGAATTGTATGTAAATCAATAATGCTGAGATCTTTTTCCATGATTTCATGATTGTTTACTTAATGTTTAGATGGTTCCAGAGTTTTTTTCAATGAAAACATTCCTGATTTTCTGGACCTCATTGTTCTTTTGTCAAGATATTATGATGCAGGTAACCATATATAAATACCTATCCTTATGACCTTTTCTTATTTTTATAAAGTATTGGAAATATAATCCAACTCATTCTTAAAAAAGAAAAAAAAAGAATCCTCATATACAGAAATGAAAACCCAGGACTCAGAGTACAACCTGCTTACTGCCTCCAAATTTGTCTTCTGGCTTATGAATATCCTTGAAAACACCCAGAATAAAAAAAGGGACTTGTAGGTTCCACAAGGTGAGAAAGAGTGACTCAAATGTTTACAAGATATCATGAGGGAGAGGAATGTTTCATAAAAATTAAGGACCTAATACATCAAGCAGAGTGTTCCCTCTCCATTCAAAGAAGAATCAAAAAGGAAGACATCTTTAGAGAAACAGGTAATTCCAAAGCGTCACATTTGTCTCTCACCACCCAATTTCTCTTAATATTTATTTTTAGTTATGCATTTCAGTCATACAGGAAAATACATAAAGTTGAATTCTAGAGCAGAAGTCACAATCTTAGAAAATAAAGGGGCATAACAGCTTACAGTGGTCCCATCTCCAGCAGGAATTTGAATTGTGATTCATTTTTAAAAATTGACCATAGCGTTTCTGAAAGATGACTAATAACTATTATCCATGGTTCAACTATGGTGTAGAATTCCTTATATCCCTATGATTTTTGAAAAATCAGTTTTATTGAGACTTATTACACCAAAATTTGTTTTTATCCCGTCTGTCCATTCCCTGATCCTTGGTATATCCACAGTGATGTGCATTCATTTCTTCAATCATTATTAAACCACTTCAACAGATCTACAATAATAATAATAAAGAAAGAAAAACCAGAAGAATAGAGAAGAAATCATTCACCTCTCAATCAATTTGTTTACACTGACAAACATAGGCTTTTTTCTGGCTGTCCCTAAACAGCTTTTTTTCTTTATCTAACAGTTTAATTGTTATATGATCCCATATGACATCATGTGGACACAGTGAACAATGCAAGGTTTTTTTAAAGCTGTTGAAAATGTCTTTATTTTGAAAGTATGAGCAGAAATGTATAATAGTTTGAAAGAAAATTTAATTTTAAAAGGTAGTGTAGGTAAATCCATAATTCAGAGGAGATCTTTTTCCATTATTTTACAATTGTTTACTGAATGTTTAGAAGTCTCCAGATTTGGTTTCAAAGAAACCATTCCTTGGTTTCTGGACATCAATGAGCTGTTGTTGAGTGTAGAGAAATTGTGACAAAGGGATCCATATATGCTTAACTGCTCTTATGAAATATTGTAATTATTTTTGAAAGTATTGGAATTAAAATCAAATGCATTCTTACAAAGTAACAGAATCTACATTTAAAAAATGAAAACCCAGAAACTCAGAGTACAAATAGGTCCCAGCCTCAAAATTTCTCCTATGGCTTATGAAGAACCTTGCTAACACCCAGAAGAGAAAAAGGGACTTGTAGTGTCCACCAAATGAAAAGGAGTGCCTCAAATATTTGCAAGATATCATGTGGGAGAGGAAGGGTTCATAAAAGTCAAGGACCTAATCCAATAAACAGAGTGTATCACCCTTAATTTTTGCTTGTGTGATTTTAGAAACCAACAATGAAGAAACACATAAGGAAGACCACTTTAGAGAAATAGGTAGTTCCAAAGTTTCATATTTGCTCTCACCACCCTCCTTCACTTAACATATATTTTTAGTAATTCATGTCAATCATACTTGAACATAAATAACCTTGAAATCTGGAGCAGAAATATAACATTAGTAAATAAAGAGGCATTATAATTTACAGTGGTCCCATCTCCAGCAGAAACTTGAAATGTGATTCATTTTTAAAAATTGGCTTGACCATTTCTGAAACATGAGTAATAACTATTATCCGTGGCTCAACTTGGGTGTACAATTCCTGACATCCCCAAGATTTTTAAAACAGATCAATTTATTGAGACATATTGAATCAATATCTTTTTTATTCAAAGTGTGCTTTCCCTGGTCCTTGGTATATTTACCGTGGTGTGCATTCATCTCGTCAATCATTAAACCTTTTCAATAGCCCTATATTAATTATAATATAATTATAAAAAATAATATATATTATATTTATTATATAATAAATAAAAAACCCCAGAAGAATAAAGAACCTATTCACCTCCCAATCCATTTGCTGACACTGACATATTAAGGAATTTTTCTGGCTGTCCTTGAACAACTAATTTTCTTTATCTGTCAGTTTTTTTGATATCTGATCCTACACGACATCATTTGGACACAGAGAAAAATACACAGTTTTTTAAAGCTTTTGAAAATGTGTTTATTTTAAAATTTTGAAATTAATTGGATATTAGATTGAAAGAAAATGTTAACTTTTAAAGGGAGTGTAGGTTAGTCGATAATTCAGAGGAGATCTTTTTCCATGAATTCATGATTGTTTACTGAATATCTCGAATGCTCCTGATTTTATTTGAAGGAAAACATTCCAGATTTTCAGGATATCATTGGGATATTCTCAAGTGCAGAGACTGTGATATAGGGATGCATATATAAATATTTACTCTTATGGCCTATTATAATTTTTTTGTAAATATTGGAAATAAAATCAAACTCATTCTTATAAAGAAACAGAATCCACATATACACAAATGAAAACCCACGAACTCAGAGTACAAATAGCTCTCAGGCTCCACATTTCTCCTAAGGCTTTTGAAGGACATTGCCAGCACCCAGAAGAGAAAAAGGGACTTGTAGGGTCCACAAGGTGACAAAGAGTGCCTCAGATGTTTACAAGATATCATGGGGGAGAGGAATCATTCATAAAATTCATGGACCTAATCCATCGAGCATAGTGTACCACCCTCTTTTCTATGCATGCATGATTAGAGCCTCCAGCATTGAAGACACACAAAAGGAAGACCACTTCAGAAAAATCAGTAATTCCAAAATTTCATATTGTCTCTCACGATCCTCTTTCTATTAATATATTTTTTCAGTGATGCATATCAGTCATACATGAATATACAAAACTTGCAGTTTTGAGCAGATATCGCAACTTTGAAAATAAAGGGGCATAAAACCACATGATGATCTGCCTTCAGCAGAAAATTGAATTGTGATTCATTTTTAAATAATCACCAGAGTATTTATTAAACTCGACTGAAAACTATGATCCGTGGCTCAACTTGGGTGTACAGTTTCTGACATCTACACCATTTTTTTTAAAAAGTCTGCTTTATAGATATATATTAAAGCAATATCGTTTTTATCCAATGTGTACATTCCAAGGTCCTTGGTGTATTCAAAGAGTTGTGCATTCATCTCTACAAACATTATTAAACCTTTCAATAGCTCTAAACTAATGATAATAAATAATGAAAAAGCAGAAGATTAGAGAAGAATATTTTCGCCTCTCAATCCATTTTTCGACACTGACATACATAGGTGTTTTTATCACTGTCCTTTAATGACTTTTTTGTTTTTCTCTCAGTTTTATTGATATGTGATCCCATACTACATAATGTGGACAAAATGAACAATGAATCCCTTCTTTAAAGCTGTTGAAAAGGTCTTTATTTTAAAATTATGACCTGAGATGGATATTAGATTGAAAGAATGTGTTAATTTGAAAAAGGGAGTGTAGGTAAATTGATGATTCAGGGCAGATTTTTCCCATGATTTCATGACTGTTTACAGAATATTTAGAAGGATCTGGCTTTTGATTAAAGAAACAATTCCTTATTTTCTGGATATCATTGTGCAGTTCTTGAGTGCAGAGAGATTGTGATGCAGTTATTCATATACAAATACCTGCTTTAATGACATATTGTAATTGTTTAGGAAGTACTGGAAGTAAAATCGAGCTCATTCTTAGAAAGAAATAGAATCCAAATATAGAGAAATGGTAACCCAGGAACTCAGAGTACAAATTGCTCCCAGCCTCCAAATTTCTCCTATGGCTTATGATGGACCTTGCCAACACCTAGAAGAGAAAAAGGGACTTGTACAGTCAACATGGTAACAAAGAGAGATACAAATATTTACAAGATATCATTTGGGAGGGGAATGGTTCATAAAAGTCAAGGACCTAACCCATCTAGAAAAATGTACCGTTTTCCATTCTTTGCATGCGTGATAACAGACTCCAAAAATGAACAAACACACAAAGAAGAACAATTTAGAAATATAGGCAATTCCAAAACTTCATATTTGTCTCTCACCACCCTCTTTCTCTTAATATATATACTTAGTGATGCATATCAGTCACACATGAACATACAAAAAAAAGTAGTCTAGAGTAGAAATCACAACCTTAGAAAATAATGGAGCATATCAACTTACTGTGGTCCCATCTACAGCAGAAACATGAATTGTGATTCATTTTTAAAAATTGGTCAAAGCATTTCTGAAACATGTCTAATAACTATTATCCATGGCTCAAACATAATGCACAATTACTGACATCCCCATGACTTTTAAAACAAATCTGTTTTATTGAGACATTTAAAACCAATATCTTTTTTATCCAATGTGTACATTCCCTGGTCCTTGTTATATGCACAGTGGTGTGCATTCATCCCTTAGTTATTAAAATTTTTCAAAAGCTCTATAATAATTATTATAAATAAAGAAAAACCAGAAGAATAAAGAAAAAAATATTCACCTCTCAATCCATTTGTTGACACAGACCTTCATAGGTGCTTTTCTAGCTGTCCTTGAACAACCTTTTTTTTTGTTATCTATCAGTGTTATTGATATGTGATCCCATACTTCATCATCTGGACAAAGTGAACAATGAATGGCTTTTTTAAAGCTGTTGAAAAGTCTTTATTTTAAAATTATGAACTGAATTGAATATTAGATAGAAAGAAAATATTTATTTTAGAAATGAGTGTAGGTAAAATGATAATTCTGAGGTGATCATTTTCCATGATTTCACGATTGTTTACTGAATTCTTAGAAGTTTCTGAATTTTTTTCACAGAAACCATTCCTGATTTTCTGGACATCATTGGGCTGTTCTCGACTGCAGAGAGATTATTATGCAGTTATCCATATATAAATACCTGCTCTTGTGATAGTTTAATTTTTTAGAAAGTATTGGCAATATAATCAAATTCATCCTTATACAGAATTGGAATCCACATAAGCACAAATAAAAACCCAGGAAATCAGAGAACAAAGCTACCAGCCCCCAAATTCTCCTATGGCTTTTGTAGGAACTTGCCAACACCCAGAACACGTAAAGGGACTTGCAGGTTCAAAAAGGTGACAAACAGTGATGCAAATATTTACAAGATATCATGGAAGATAATAATGATTCATAAAACACAAGGACCTAATCCATCAAACAGAGTGTACTGACCTCCATTCTATGCACGCATGATTATAGCCTCCAACAATGAAGAAACATAAAAGGAAGACCTCTTTAGAGAAATAGCAAATTACAAAGCTTCATATTTCTTTCAACATCTTTTTCTCTTAATATATATATTTTATTGACGCATATCAGTCTCACAGGAACATACATAAAAGTGAAGTCTAGAACAGACATCAAGACCTTAGAAAATAAAGGGCCATAACACCATACAGTGGTACCATCTCCAGCAGAAATTTGAATTGTGACTCATTTTTTAAAATTGGCCAGAACATCTTTGAAACATGACTAATAAGTATTATCCATGAATCCACTTGGGTGTACAATTCCTGACATTCACATGATTTTTAAACAATTCTGTATTACACAGACATATTAAACCAATATCTTTTTTTACCCAAAGTGTACATTCCCTGGTCTTTGGTAT
>JAQZBX010066555.1:0-16092 GCA_029593785.1 Cabassous unicinctus
CACCTGGTGCACATACTTTGGATTTTAACACCATTATCCAATACAAGGCTTCTTGGAGAAATGGCTGACACTAGGACTTGGGAAAGAAATATACAAGGACAGCCTGGAGCATCTTGCAGTACCAGAAATTAAGTAGGTGCTAAAATGCAACCCTCAATGATGGGGGTAATATTAAAGAGACACAGGGCACAGCTGAAAAATGCTCCCTTGGAAAATTTGGAACAAATTGAACAAAATAAATAAAATAGTATTATATCTCAAGCCCATGTATAAAATAAATGCCTTGGGTCCATCCTGATATAAATAAATTATTGACTATATTAATAAAAAGTTTCAAATATCCCATGCAGAAGAATTCCAATAATTCATGCAGATATTGCTTTTCCAAGGCCATGGAGAAAAAATCCCACTCCTGAATCTGGGCTTTACATAGTGACTTCTCTACAAAGTTGATATATGGAAAGACAGGGAGAAATGAAGAACTTTATACTGATCAAGTCAACATCAACAATGATAAGTCAAGGTCATAGGATGCACCCTGGATGTACTGTGTAATGAAAATGAAAATTGCACTTTATCTCTGGTGTCTTCCTCCAAGACACTATAAATCCATTATAATCATGAGTACAACATCAGACGATTTTCAAAGGAAGGACATTTTAAAAAATACCTGACACGCACTCATCAGACTTTTTAACTCATCAAAAACAAGGAGAGTCTGAGAAACTGTCATCATCACAAAGGGACTAAAAATTATCACAAATAAATATAATCTGTTATTCTGTATGGGAGTTGTTTAAAAAGGGTAAAGTGAGGGCATGACTATGGATACTTTCTCTAGTAGTCTTGCAATTCTTCTTTAAATCTAAGGCTTCTAAAAAATTAAGTTTACAAAAAGTAAAAGTATTAGTGAAATTCAAAAGCCAGGGAAAAATAAACTCTGAGCTTCATTCCAGATGAGATTACATGACTTGGACAAGTTTATCACACTGAGGTAAATCACGCATTCTTCATCTATTAAATAAGAACATTCAAACCGATTTCATATAATAATAGAATTAAATGAAATAATGAATATATAATGTCATGCATTGTGACTAGTATTAATAGTGATTATTTTATATGCTATGATTCACTCCCCATTCCTCCTCCACCCCTCGTCACCTCTATGGGGTTTTTATAACAACAATGGCCACATTGACCCAGAGTGAACTTTCCACAGGGCAAGATTTTCATGAACATCCCCTTCAATAAACCCTGCACTGACTCTCCATAACTGGCTGCTGCCAACTGGTCCAGCCAAATGTTCCACCTATCACATCCTGCCTTTCATTGTTCACCAGAAATTAAGAAATATTTTTAAAACCTCACCACACCTAACAGTTATATTCAATCCTAATTTGTGTCCATTTGGTTTCTTCTTGGTGTGGTTCTACCCCCTTCTGGAATTATTCAAGTTCCTCCTTCAAAGTTCAGTAACATAATCAGCTCCCTTGTGAAGACTTCACTAACCTCCACAGGATGCATCCAAACTTTTGGATCCATTTGATACTAATTTCAGAGCAACATCAGTATATTGCCTGTACTCACTTCTATGTCTCCTGCCTTTTGTGATGTAATGTCTTCGAAATGAGGAACAATGTCTTACTCATTTCTTTATTCCCCAAATAATATTTAGAGTCTAATATGAATTGAGGAATAAATGGTTGTTGAATGACTAAACAAAAATGGATGAAATTGAATAAAATGATACTTCCAATAATTGCAGAGATAGAAGAATGAGTGGAATAAGGAAAAGTGCTGCTGAGAAGGCAGAAGAGGAGGCAGATTGGAGAAAGAAGATGCCTTGGTGTACTTGTTATCTAACTCCACTCAGGCTATTTAAATATGCAGGACTCTGTATTTTTAAGCTATTTTATGTTTATACCCTCTTGATGGACCTAAAGGTACAACCACAAAAGGGATCCATTGAGCCTTAGCTCATTCCCCAATACCAGTGAAGTTTCTGTGAGTCACCCTGAAATTATAAATGCAGGGTCTGTGTTCACCAATGCAGAGTATTCCATCAACGGTTGATGAAATTGGAAGCTCTGCTCCAAGGAAAGGCAGGCAGATGGAAGTACTCACCAGGTCTCCACAAGACACAATTTTCTTTTCTCTTCAGGAGAGATTAGTAAAGTAGATTTGAGAGAGTGTAGAGGATGCATTTAGGGTTTCCACACCTTTAGGGATTAATGAGCCTTGTTAATGAAGTATTCTTTTGTCTCTTCAGTCCCTGAGTATATAGTTCTCTGGAAGAAAGAAAGCAAAGCATAATGTAAACTTGTGCCAGGTTTGACTTTTTGGAACTGGCTTTGGAGCTCCATGTTCGTCACTTATCCAATTGGGCTCCTTCATCCCAGCAGGCCACCTCTCTTTAGGTGTGAGCTCTAGTGTTGCAGTGTTTCCAATATCATTTCCCTGTTGCTAATTCTGGAGAGTGTTTCTGGATACACTAAAATATCTTCTGTCTCTGATCTGTCCTCTCTGGAGTTGGCTGTCATTCATGGGAAAACCCTCTCAAAACAGGATTTCCTCTTCTGTCAGTAATTCTCTTTTCCCACCAAAAGTTAACAATATCTGTTCAACTCAATCAACCATTTGTTTAATCAATTATTCAAAAAATATTTATTCAGCATTATTGCATATTAAGCACTAAACTGTGTTCTGCAGATGAAGGAATGATAAAATATTGTCCTACACCTTTGCAGCTGACAGTTTAAACAGGTCAAGAGACATGGAAATAAATAAGTGCAATGCCCTAAGGTGTACCGCAGTCCTGGTGAATTTTTATTCCATATGAATAAAGGTTGGGTTTTCTTTTCTTCCCATAGGCTCCTGGGACTTTAATAGGGATAACATTGAACCTATAACTCATTGTGGGTAGTATTGGCATCTTAGTAATTTTAATTTTTCCTATACATGAACACAGGGTATCTTCCCATTTACTTAGGTTTTCTCTAATTTCCTGCAGCAATGTTTTATTGTTTACAATTTACAAGTTTTTCATCTCTTTAGAAAAAAAAAAAACTTAGGTATTTTATTCCTATATATGCTATTGTGAATGAATTCTTTTTAATTTCCAGTGGAAAATATTCTTTGCTAGTGTGTAAAACACAACTGGTTTTGATTGTTACTCATGTAACTTGCATTTGGCTGGGTTCATTTATGAGCTATAGATGTTTTCTTGTGAAAGATTTAGTAAGCTTACTATAGAAAGGATAATGTCACTGCTTAATACAGATTGTTTTACTCCTTCCTTTCTAATTTGGATGTGTTTTATTAGTTTTTTTGTATAATTTCTATTTCAAAGTCTTCCAGTAAAATACTCTCTAGCAATAGTGAAATCAGGTATCCTTGTCTTGTTCCAGACCTCAAGCGGAAGACTTTCACTCTTTCAGCATTGAATATTTGAATACTTGAATCTTCTGAAGAAGATTAAAATTCTAGTGATAAGTCCAGGAAGATGATTTCTGAGACAAAAATAGGAGCAGGAATGGAAAATGTAAGTAGAGGTCTAGAAGTATTAGGCAGAGTTGAAAAGGTCTGCATCACTCGGTAGGGACATGTTCTACAAACATATTTTCTTAAGATTCAATGAATCAGCTAGCTGTATTAGGAAACGGGGAAATCTCATGAGTCTTGATAGAAGTACAATTGCCCTCTGTCCTAAAATATCCAAACAGTGTAAGTTTGGCATCCAACATTGAGTCTACATGATATGGTGTGAGGTGGGTAGGGAGGACTGGCTCTTAGTAGCCATTTCTCCCTCCTTCTGGTATGCAATCCAGTACTCCAGAGGATGGTGAGCTACTGGTACATTTCCTATTTAACAAATACTTATGTCAAGAGTGTCCTCCTACCTGGGTTGCAGAAAATGCTGCGTGTTTGTGGAGTCAACAATTTCAGTGGGGTCTTCTTGATTATACAATATTCTTGATAGAAGAAACTATTTTATTGGTTGCCTTGTTTTTCAGTGTTTTCTACTTCCAATTATTTGAAAGACATACCTCTAGTTTCTTCATCAATATTCAGAGTACATGCTTACTAAGTTTGTTCTAAACACTCTAATAGAGAATTTTGAAAAAGAGACACTCTCTAAATAAAATCAGCCATACAGGTAAACTATGTGATACAAGAACTGATTGCACAAACACAGATCTTCCAAGCTAGGAAACTGGGAATTGTTATATAAGTTATTGTGTGTGAGAACAAGAATGACACTAAGTCCATGGGATAAATGGATACCACAACTGTATGTATAAAAGTGGCAATTTTAATTCACAATATATTTCTTGCACTCACCCCTAAAGACAGTGCTTAGGGAAAATTTTGACAAGTTGACTGGTTTATGTGATAAATGATTTTGTTCAGAATCATAATCCAAGGAATTTGGACTGAGTTGGGTCTTTTAATTGCACTAGAGTGATTGTCAAAAAATGGCAAGCTGGAGATTTTTAATTCTCAGATTAAGGCACAATAAAAAAAAAAAAACAGAAATTTTCTAGGACTTCATGAATCAAATCTCGTTTTCCTGAATTCTACAGGCAGGTGTTGGAATGACTCAAAATCAGTCTGATCCTGTGGGTTGATAAATAACAAAATAAGATGAAATCACAGTTTGGCCAAAGAATGTGAAGGAAATAAAAAGAAATTAACAAATAACTTTTTTTTTTTTCAAAATTGGATGCTAGCTGATAGCAATTATTAAACTCAAAGTGCCACTCTGGTTTTCCAGTTGATGTAATGAGTCTGGAGTCAGGTGATGAACAAAGTATTAGCCTTTTTCTAGCTCTCAGAGAAAAAGGTATGTCTACATAAAAACCTTGATTTTATTTCATAATGTCTGGGAATAACAAATGAAAAAGTCATACTTGCTTTGAAGTCTCTAAGCCATATAAACTCATTTTTCTTTATTTTTCCCCTTTTTGGTCAATGACTTTTTCCATTTGCATTGGTAGTTGGTGTTTGGTAGTAATCCCTCAATGCCATAGAGGCTCATCCCTGGGAGTCATGTCCCTCAATGGAGGAAAGTTATTGCATTTGTATGCTGAGTTTGGTTTAGAGACCACATGTGAACAAAAAGGAGGCTCTCAGGGGGTAACACTTAGGCAACCTATAATGCTAAACTAAGTTTCAGTGTCAAGAGTATAGGTTCATAAGCACAGTCATCAACAGCAAGGGCCCATCAATGGACCATCCTCTTTCACCAGCCATTGCCTCTGTACTTGGGGGATTCTTGCTGTTCCATTAGAGAATGTGGAAGATTTCCCCAGGATGGGAATTCAATATTATTTTGGTTATTGTGTTAATCTCCACCCACCATGACAATGCCCCATGAGCATTTGAACCCATTTATATGCCTTATATCTATGCCAAGGTAAACTTCCTCCCATATATCCCCAATCACTGACACCCCACACAAATGGTCCTCCCCTGACACAATTGTAACCCTCTGTGATCCAAAACTGATTTAAAAATGAAGCCAATAAAATAGTTAAATACAATTAACAAGAAAATGAAATAATAATGATAGTTTTAAAAATACGAAATACAAAAAAAATATAAATAAACAATTGAGATAAAAACAATGAAATATTATAAATTTTTTTGACATTTTGCCTCTCATCACTTGAAGATCTATTGTCCTGTATGTACAGTGACAATTCTTCCATTTACTCCCCAATGTCTTACTTTTTTCATTTTGTCTTCAAGAAGTTTTTGGGCACCGCAAAGTGAAATAGAGACTATAGGGGAATCCCATATATCCAACATCCTCCCTCACTTCCCCCTTCCCCAATTAATAACATTTTATATGTGGATGATACATTTGTTACAACTGATGGACAAATATTGAACCAAAATTACCAACCACGGTCAATGGTTTACATAATGGTTTACTTTTTAGACCATACATTTTTATAAATGTTGGTGGAACTTAACATAGCCCGAATCTGTCATTGCAAAATCACGTAGAACACGTCCATCTCCCTGAAAATGTTGCCTTTTCCATCTATTCTATTCCTTTCTCCCCCTCCCCTAGGGGCTCACAGCAACAACCAGGCTTTGTTATTTGCATGACCAGATTCATGGTTACTTGCAACATTCTAGAGGTTATGCTTATGCATGTCTCAGCAGTATGTCTTTGACTGCCAAATTAGACACTACTCCAAATAGTGGGGCTCCTGAGGACTCTGGAGACACCCAGGCACTATGGTCAGGGCATATAGTTCATGAGTTTGGTGCCTTGAGAGTGGGTGCTACTTTGGGGTTCGTGTTCCCCAGTATGACATAATTGGACTCAGTTAAGCTTTCCCTACACATTTCTTTTGTCCCTTCTATTTGTACCTATAGTTGGTGCTGGAATTGGTAGGTGTATGTCCAAGAGAGTTGAATCTTTGGGCTGTCCATGTGCCAGCTCGGCCCTAAACTTCAATGGAGTTGCAACACCTATACTCCAGTTCATTGGACTCACTCAGGACAACTGACAAGGTGGTGTGGATGGGCAATCACCATACCAAGGAACCAAGAAAGTCACAACCATTGGCTGTATGGGACTGAAGGAACCTCTCAATTAGAGGTGCAGTGAGCATCACCATCCCTACATACTGTACTCTAGTTGAGAAAGTTGTATAACAGCAGAGTATGGGTTAAAATACTTTTACATGTACACTGGTATTAAGCAATGAAGTAAATGTGTGGCAGATGGGGTAATATGCTTTTCACTGTGGTTTGGGTTGTTACAGATAAACAAGGGGGGATGCTGGACTGTTCTGTGTTACTGGTTTAGAGTTGGACTCATCTGTATGAACTGTGTAGGTGAATATAGATACATAGGATTGCATGCAGAAATATTTAGAGGTATGTGTATATACATAGGATAGTGTACACCCATGTCTTTCCTTACTAACTCCCTGGATAGGGCCCAGTGGCAAGGCACATGTAGTGTCCAGACTTTGGATTTAATGCCATTCTCAAGTATGAGTCTTCATGGAGAAATAGTTGCCTGCAGGACTTTGGACAATAACTACACAAAAGAGACTGGAACATCTTGTAGTAACAGAAAGTAAGTAGGTGCTTAAATAAAATTTTATTAGCTCAAATAAAATCTCAAGATGGTGTTACTATCAAATAAACAAAGGGCACAACTGGAAGAGCTCCCATGGCAAAAATGGAAGAAACTGAACAACAAAATAAATTAATACTATATCACACCCAAAGTATAAAATAAATGTCATGAATCAATTGTGATATAAATTATTGATTAAAAAATAAGAGCTATATCTCCTATGTAGATGAATTCCAATAATTTATGCAGATATTTCTCTTTGAAAGCCATGGAGAAAAAATTCCACTCCTCAGTGTGGGCTTCACATTGTGACTTCTTTCCAAAGTTATGTATGGAAGTCAGAAAAAATAGGAACTTTTTATTGGGGGAACCTCAAAATACTGTTGATCAAGGTCAACATCGAACATGATGTCACATTGATTAAATGTACCCCGGATATGATGTGATGAAAATGACACTTTATGTCTGGTGTCTTCCTCCACATCTCATAAACCCAGTCTAATCATGAGAAGAACATCAAACAAATTAAGACTGGGGGACATTTTACATTATACCCAACTGGCATTCCTCAAAAATATCCAGGTTATCAAAAATGAGAGTCTGAGAAGCTGTCACTGCCATGAAAGACCTAAGAATTTATGACAAATAAATGTAATGTGTTATTTTTTGATGGGTGATATTAAGAAATAAATTAGTGAAATGCAAAAGCCTAGAAACATCTAACTCCAAGATTCAATCCAGACACAATTGCATGCCTTGACAAGAATATCACATTTCTGTAAGTCTCACATTCTTCCTCTATTAAATCAGAATGTGAAAAATGATTTCATAGTGTATTTTAAAGAATTAAATAAAATAATGAATACAAATGTCTGATGTTGTGCCTACAATGATAATGAATATTTTTATTCATTGTGGTTAAATTCCACACAGATTCACTCCCTACATATCCTTCCCACTTTCACTGTGGTGTTTCCAGCCTTCATCTTCTCTGTAGGGTTCTGGCAAGAGTAATAGTCACATCAACCCAGAGTAAGCTTTCCACAGGGAAAGGCTTTTCAAGAACATCACATTTTATAAACCCCACACTGAATCTCAATACTGCAAATGTAAATATCCATCTTATGGGAAAAATACAAAGTTCTCTGTTATCTGGCTGCTGCCAAATTGCCAGACTCATGTAACACTTTTTTAGACCTGACCTTCATTGATCATCAGATGTTAAGAACTAGTACTCAAACCTCACCAAACCTTATGGTTATATTGATCCCACATTTGTGTCCCTGTCATCTCCTCTTGATGTGCTTCTACCCACTGCTCTTTCTGGAATTACTCTTATTCCTCCTTCTAGGCTCAATAAAATTACCAGCCCCCTTGTGAAGCCTTCACCAACTTTCACAAGATAAGTCCAAACTTTTAGATCGACTTCACAAGGATATCAGTGCCACCAGAGGATATTGCAAGTACTCATTTCTATTTTTCTTGCATGTGATCTCTTTGAGATAAGGAACAATGTCTTACTCCTTTCTTTATTATAAAAATAATATTTAGTGCCTAACATGAAATATTTGATGACAAATGTTTGTTGAATGACTAATTTTTTTTACAAAAACTGCATGTGGTTAAGTAGATGCTTGCAACAATTGTAGAAAAAGAAGCAGTGAGAAAAAAAGAGGCTGCCGAGAAAGGGAAGTTCCATGAGTGAGGGCTAATGCCAGAAGACACAGGTTGTAGAATGAAGATAATTGCTGTATCTGTTATCTCCCTTCACAATCAGGCTTTTTAAGAAGGCAAAACTTTGTATTTTAAGCTCTCTTTATATGCATAACCTGTTGATACCCAAAATACATTCCCCCATCACCTGTGAAGATTCTTTGATTCACCAGAAATTATCAAGGCAGGGTCTGAGTTCATTAATGCAGAATCTTACTTGAATTAGGGATGAATACGGAAGCTTTGCTCCCAGGAAGAGAAGGGAAATGGAACCACTCATGAGGTCTCTAGTCGACACAGCTGTGTTTTCTTATGACCAGAGATTAATAAAGTAGACTTGAGGGAGTGTAGAGAGAGCATTTAGTTTCTGTGTCTTTAGGGATTTTACTCCCATAAATCACATTAATGAAGTGTTTTTTGTCTCTTTACTCCCTGAAATATTTAGTTCTCTGGACGAAAGAAAGAAAAACACAATGCAAATGTGTTCATGTTTTGACCCTTGGAAGACATCTATTGAGCTCCATGATCATCTTTTATCCCGGTGGACTCCTTCCTCCCAGGAGGTCACTTCTCTTTAGATGTGTACTCTAACATTGCAAGTTTTCCCAAAATGATTTCCCTATCTCTTTCTGGAGAGTGATTCCGGGTACACTAAAATATCTTCTGTCTCTGATCTGTCTCCTCTGGAGTTGTTATTCATACACAGGTCTGCTATGTCTCAAGATGATTTCCTCTTGTCTCACTGCTTCTCCTTTCTCTCTCATAGTTAGCAATATATGTTCACCTCATGCAAATATTTGCTTTCTCCATCTTCAACAAACATTTATTCAGTAATACTGTATGGTAAGCTATCAACTGTGTTCTGGAGATGAAGAAAATATAACTGATTTGCTTCCTCTCAAACTGTTTACTGTCTAAACAGGCCAAGAAACATGAAAATAAAGTTAACACCTTAAAGTGTACTGCAGTCCTGGTTAATTGTAATTCCTTGTGAATTAGGATTAACTTTTCTATTTCTGCCAAAAACACTCTAGGGATTAGGTTGAACCTATAGATCACTTTGGGTAGTAATGGCATCTTAAGAATTTTAATTTTTCCTATCCATGAATACAGGATGTCTTCTCGTTTACTTAGGTCTTCTCTAATTTCTTGCAACTGTGTTTTCTAGTTTTCAGTATACAAATCATTCACATTTTCATTTAAAATTATTCCAAGGTATTTTATTCTATTAGGTGCCATTGTGAAATATTTTTTTTAATTTCCAGTTGGAAAATTCTTCGATAGTTTATTGAACAATCTGATTTTTGCATTTTAATCTCATAGTATGTTTTTGACTGAATTCATTTACTAGCTCTAGAAGTTTTCTTGTGGAAGATTAGGTATTCTCTATATAAAGCATCAGGCCATCCCCTAATTTTACTTCTTCCTTTCCTATTTGTAAACCTCTCAATAATAGGATGGTGTATAGAAATCCCATCTTTCAGTGATGAGTGTACTGCAAAGACACAAATTCTTTAATAAATAAGAATAAATTAAATAAATAAAAGAAGAAGAGAAATATCCATAGTACATAGGATTTTAAAAGAATTCTAAGAGAGCATTTACAGTTTGTGTAATTTTAATATTAGGAATTGTGTCAATTGGGACATTCACTGTGTTTTGCCATGTTATAAAAAAATCATCTAGCTCAGTATGCTGGATGTTCTTTCGTGTTTTATAATAACAAACATCAGTTAGAAAACAACTTCCATTTTGAAATGGAACAGATTGAAGATGAGCACTTAACATACTATATTTTCAGGCATTGCCGTAGAGTCCCAGGGGCCAGAATCCTCCATGGTTGAGTACCAGTGGCTGAAAGACTTACAACTGGAAACATCTTTAAAGTTCCCAAAAATGTTCCAGCATTTTTTCAGTTCATAACTTTATCAAATACTTAAACTTTGAGCATCATCCATATCTGAAAAAATAGAATTGGTATCATAATAGTACTGCTCTTATAGAATGGATTTTTTGTAAGAATTCAATGAGAAAATCCTTAAAAAGGTGCAAAGCTCAGGGAATCTTGCAAAAAAAATCAAATAAATTTCTTTGAATTAGTTAATATTTTCAAATAAAGGTTAAATGTTACCTCCTAGCTTGAATTACAGACAGCACATTTGTAATTTATTGGAAAAAATATAATTTCGTCAAGGGATGTACTGCTTACGGTTTCATTTCCAAGTAGCATATTTTCTCAGTTTGTTGAAAAAGAGAAAATAATGTTCTGGAGAGAACCACAGGAGTCATATCCTCACCCCAATGCAATGCTTGGAGAGCCAAGATTACTAGCAAGGGTGGCTTTGTAGTCATAGACAGCATGGAAACATTTAATTCTAAGTATGGGAAAGGTGCTGGAAGATTAGAGTTACAAAAGCAATCAGAATCCATGAGAAGGAAGATTGATATACTGGATACATCTGGTGGACTTGGTCTTGTGGGAACAGGTTGTCAGCAGGAAGAATTTCCATTGCCTCCTGATAGTTCAGGGGTGAAGCAACAAGGAAATTTGCTAATGAAGGCAGAGGGAAATGTGGAATTAGCAGCTAACAGAAAGCTGTAAATATGCCCTCTTCTACTGTCTCTCATCTTTTGTAATCTGGGACTAGATGGAACATGATTGTTTAGGGTCCTAAATATGACTGAGGGACCAATGCCTGAATCCTTTCTGCTTTCTTGTCTGGGCACAGAGCTTCAGTCTCCAACCATCCAGGGAGGAATTTGGACTTTCACAGGGAGACTTTCCTCTCAGAGGTAGCATCCAGTTCAGGTGGAAATGCCCATACGAGGCTGCAGGAAAGTGTCAGGGAGAATGTATGCCAAGAATTTTTATCTGAGGTCATCTGAGGACAATGCAGCACAGCCCAGAGCAGAGATCACCCAGCCTGTTTGACAGCTTGAGTAAATAAGGTATTTCTTTACAAAGTACTTAAGGTATTTCTTTACAAAGTACTTTACAAAGTACTTAAAGTATGTTTCTACATATTCTACATATTCTACCTCTGTGAAAACACACAGGTGAACAAAGCCATGGTGTCTCCCTCCCTTTGGATTTACATTATGCCAGAGAAGTCATAGAAGAATGAAATAAGTGTATGTGACAATGTTCTCAGGGATACATCAGAAGAAACAATACACATCAGAGTAATAGACAATCATGTAATATGCAGGATTTTAGAGACAAGTGTCTGGGAAATCCTTTGGCTATTGTCTGAGGTACAGAATCATGACAGGGGTGTCTTATTGGATTGTAAAAGAACAGATCAAAACACAAAATATAGAAATTAATTTAATGAATGAAAAATAGAAATTTTAGCATGTCCACTACAGTGGCATGCCTGTTTGTGTGAAAATTGGTCATATTCTTTATCTGTTTCTTCCCAGCTACATCAGCCACATGGAACCAGAAAACAACAGCCAAGTTTCAGATTCTTCTCTTGGAAATTTCAGAGGCACCAGTATTAGAACCCTTCCTCTTGGGGCTGTTCTTATTCATGTACCTGGGAACCATTTCTGGGAATCTGCTAATCATCCTGGCCACCATCATCCAATCCGACCTTCAAATGCCCATGTAGTCTTTCTCTCCAACACATGTTCTGACATGTGTTTTCTAATCACCACAAGCCCAAAGATGCTGGTGAGTATACAAACATGGAGCAAAGTAATTTCATATGTGGGCGGCCTCACTCAGATTTACTTTTCCTTACACTTTGTAGCATTGGAAGATTTCCTCCTGGCTGTGATGGCTTATGAATGATTCGTGGTCATCTTTCAGCCACTGCACACATGGCCATCATGAGCCCCCAGCTCTGTGCCCTGGTGGTTCTAGTGTCCTGGATCATGAGTGTCATATATTCCTTGTTAAAAAGCTCAGTGGTGGTGTAGTTCTTCATTTTTACACACTTAGAAATTCCTCACTTTTTCTGTGAACTCAATCACATGGTCCATCTCGCATTTTCTGACACTTTCTTCAATGATCTAGTGATATATTTTGCAAATGAGATGCTGGGGGTGGGTCCCCTCACTGTGGTCCTTTTCTTTTACTGTAAGGTTATTTCCCCTCTATGAGCAATCTTGTCAGCTCAGTGACGGCATACAGCATTTTCCACCTGTGCCTCTCAACTTTTAGTGGTCTCCTTATTTTACTGTACAGCCTAGGAATGTAAGTTAGTTCTGCTGTTACATACAACACAAATTCAAGTGCAGCAGTCTCAGTGGTGTATACCATGGTCACTCCCATGTTGAACCTATTCATCAACAGTCTGAGGAATAAAGACATAAAATGAGCTCTGAACGTTTTCTTTGGAGGATGTCTTAAAGGCATCATTTGTGCTGTGGCAAAGAATTGCCTGTGATTTCAGGGCTCAAAGACAAATCCAGAAATCTGATTCCTTTATAAAAACATCGAAAAAGGATTGTCCCTTATTATTTATTTCACAGCATCTATCAGTGTGTTTGTGTGGTTTGCTTCGCTCAACATAATGTCTTCCAAGTTCGTCCATGTTGTCATATGCGTCACGGATTCATTTCTTCTTACTGCTGTATAATATACCATCGTGAGTATACAGCACAATTTCTTTATCCATTCCTTCAGATGATGGACACCTGTCCTGTTTCCAGCTTTTAGGAATCGTGAATAGTGCCACTATGTACATGGGTGTACATATGTCTGCTCTTGCCACTGCTCTCAGTTTTGCTGCATTTATAACTAAAAACAGTATTGCAGTGTGATATGGCAAGTCTATATTCAAATTCCTTAAGAACTGCCAAACAGTCCTCCACAGTGGCTGTACCATGCTACATGCCCACTGATATTGAATAAGTGTTCTATCTCTCCACACCCATTCCAACATTTATAGTTTCCTGACTTTTCAATAGCTGACAGTCTAATTGGTGTGAAATGATATTTCATTGTAGTTTTGATTTCCATTTCCCTAATCACTAGTGATGAACATTTTTTATGTGCTTCTTTGCCATTTGTATTTCTTCTTTGTACAATTGTCTTTTCAAGTTTTTTGCCCGTATTTTAATTGGGTAGCTTGCCTTTTTATTGTTGAGTTCTATGGTCTCTTGTATATCAAGGATATTAAACCCTTATAAGATAAGTGATTGCCAAATATTTGCTCTCATTGAGTCGACTGCCTTTTCACACTTTTGACAAAGTCCTTTGGGGTGCAACAATGTTACTTATGAGAAGGTCCATTTGTCTATTTTTTCTGTTATTACCCGTGCTTTGGGTATAAGTTTTAAGAAACTACCACAAAATCTTGAAGTTATTTTCCTACATTTTTTTCTTGTAGTTTTAAGGTTGTCACTTTTATATTTAGGTGCTTGATCTATTTTCAATTAATTTTTGCATAAGGTGTGAGATAAGGGTCCTCTTTCTTTCTTTTGGATATGGCTATCCAGTTCTCCAAGCACCATTTGTTGAACAGACTGTTCTGGCCCAGCTGGGAGGGCTTGACTACCTTGTCAGCAATCCCTTGACTGTAGATGTGAGGGTCTTTTTCTGAGTTCTTGATTCAGTTCCCCTGGTCAATATGTCTCTCTTTATGCCAGTACTATACTGTTCTTACCACTGTGTCTAAATAATATGCTTTAAAGTCCCGAAGTGAGAGTCTTCCAACTTTGTTCTTCATTTTTAAAATCATTGTAGCTTTTCAGGACCACTTACACTTTCAAATAAATTTATTGGCTTTTCCATTCCTGCAAAAAAGGTTGTCGGGATTTTATTGGGATTGTATTAAATCTGTAAATGAGTTTGGGTAGAATGGACATCTTAACAATACTCAGTCTTCCAATCCATGGACATAGAATGTCCTTCCATTTATTTAAGTCTTATTCATTTTCTTTGAGCAATTATTTGTAGTTTTCTGAATACAGGTCCTTTATGTCCTCGGTTAAGTTTATTTCTAAATATTTGATTGTTTTAGTTGTTATTATAAATGGAATGCTTTTCTGATTTCCTCCTTAGATTGCACATCAGTAGTTTATAGAATCGCTCTTGATATTTGTGTATTAATCATGTATCCCGCCACTTTGCTAAACTCGTCTATTAGTTCTTGCGGATTTTTCAGGTGATTTTTAGATATAGGATCATATCATCAGCAAATAGTGAAAGATTTCCTTCTTCCTTTCCTATTTGGGTGCCTTATATTTCTTTATCTGGCCTCATTGCTCTAGCTGGAACCTCTAGCTAAATATTGAATAGCAGTTGTGTTAGTGGGCATCCTTGTCTTTTTCCTGATCTCAGTGGGAAAGTTTTCAATTTTTCACCATCGAGTACAAGGCTAACTGTAGGTTTATTGTATATGCACTTTACCATATGAGAAAGCTTCCTTCTATCCCTATGTTTTGGATTGTTTTTTTATCAAGAAGGGTACTGTATTTTGTCATATGCCTTTTCTGTATCAATTGAGAAGATCACGTGATCTTTCTTCAATTTAACAATGTGGTTTATTAAACTAATTGATTTTGCTGTGTTGAAGCAACCTTGCTAACCTGGGATAAAACCCAACTGATCTTGGTGTATAGTTATTTTAATGTGCTTTTGGATTATTTTTGCAATTATTTTGTTGAGGCTTTTTGCATCTATATTCATTAGAGATATTGGCTTTGATTTTTATTTTTTGTAGTGTCTTTATTTGGTCTTAGTATTAGGGTGACGTTGGCTTCATAGAATGAATTTAGTAGTATTCTCTCCTGTTCAATTTTTTGGAAGAGCTTGAGCAATATTAGTATTGGGATGTCTTTGATTTACCTGTAAAGCCATCTGGTCCTGGGCTTTTGTGAGGTTTTTGATGACTGTTTCAATCTCTTCACAAGTGATTGGTTTGTTGATGTCTTGTATTTCTTCTAGAGTCTATGTAGGTGGTCCATGTGTTTCTAGGATTTTGTCCATATCCTCTACATTTTGTAGTGTTTTGGAAAACAGTTGACCATAGTATCCTCTTATGATCTCTCTTATTTCTGCAGGGTCAGTGACAATGTCCCTCCTCTCATTTCTGATTTTATTTATTTGTGTCTACTCTATTTTTTTTTCTTTGTCAATCTAGCTAAGGGTTTGTTGATTTTGTTGATCTCAAACAATCAACTTTTGAATTTGTTGATTCTCTCTGTTGTTTTTGGTTATTGATTTCATTTATTTCTGCTCTGATCTTTACTATTTCTTTCCTTCAGCTTGGTTTCAGATTAGTTTGCTGTACTTTTTCTACTTCCTACAAGTGTGCAGT
>JAQZBX010066556.1:0-16091 GCA_029593785.1 Cabassous unicinctus
AAAAAAAAAAAAAAAAGCCCACTATCATACCCATATGTTAGAGCTCCTAATTACAAATCTATGATATCCTTTCACCATTTCTATTCATTTCCAAACATTTACAAACAACTTTTTACCAGTTCCGCACAGGTTAAATCTTAGCTTTCCATTCTCTAACTACATTCTATTCTCTGGTGAATTCTGAGTCTTTAGTTCATGGAAATATCACATTAGTATTGCTTACACTCAGTTTAGTCATGAAAGCATTTTGTTTTGTAATTGGCTGTAATTAATGGGCTTTGTTAATGGCCGTTCACAGTTTATGAAACTGGAGGCATTTTCACTTTTCTCATGAAAATCAAAATAGAATAAAATACACCCTTATGACATATATAATATATATAAGTAAATATAAATTTTAATCAAGTATATTAGTATTAACACATTGACATGAATGTTTTCCCAATTGAAGTACATGCTACAGAGGCTGATTCTTTTTCTCAGCTCAAAACAGTATTGAGACTTCATCAAAATTACTTTTTCCACCTGTGGGTTTTTTGTTTGTTTCTTTTTCCCCAAACTTTTTTAGAATACTTCAGAAGTGCCTTTTTTAATGATAGATTTAAAGTTTTATAGAAAGCTGGAAATTCAAATTTGAGAGTAGATAAATGATCAAGCTGGATAATATTTTTGGCTAAAAAGAAATGTTCTCCTATAAAATAAGATTGATTATCTTGTGTGGCCCTTTACCTCGCATTGGAATCATAACTAAAGAGGGTTTAAAATCATTTCGGGTGGTGACAGTTGTTTTGTGCTGTTTATTTGTGCTGTTTTATGTTTTCTTTTAACAGTTTCTGCCTCCCCTGCTGTTCTTTGTCGGCCTCTGCCTCCCCCTCCCCACCCCAAAGCTGTACATTTCTTTCCACTCAGCCCTTGAGGTGCTGGGCTCTGGGAGCGCACGGTCCCTGTTCTGGAGGTGTCACCGTCTAGTTGGGGTGCATATAGGCTGATCACCAGGGCCTGAGAAGACCTGGCCCTCAGTGGGCGCGTGAGCATCTGGGGAGGGGGAGGCTCAGGCCCCGAGAGGGTATGGGGGCGCTCTGAGCAGGGTCCCGTACTCAGTGGAGGAGTGCATGCCTAATGATCAAGAAAAACTCAAATTTCACATTTAAGCTCTTCTCCTTTGCACTGACTTGAAAGGTGCAGTAACTACTCCACGACAGGCCCAGGAGCCTGCTCACTGCACAGCGCTGGGCACCCCGCAACCCGCTGTGACACGCTGTCACCACCTGGAGTCCCAGGTTGAACAGCCACGCTCCCCCAGTGGAGTTCATAAGGAAGACTTTGCCCTTTATTCCCCCATTGCCCCTTTCCTCAGAGTTGGTCTGTAGTGACTGGAGGAGAAGGCATTCATCCACAGGCCCACTCTGCCCTTGTATAAGACATAAGCCTCTGAAATTGGTGGCGACCGCCTGACCTTTCCGTTTCCCAGATACACAGATCTCTGTCCTGCACTACGTAGACTGAGTTGTGCTCAGAGGAACCGGTAGATTTTGAAAAGATCCCCCCTTGCTTTCTTTTTCTTTGCAGTTTTTGCTCTCCCTCAGTTTCGGGCTGGCTTTCTTTTAATCAGAGAGCATCCTGCTTTGGTGTGTGGAGATGCCCTTTGGTTTTTAATGTTGAAAGGAGGGTGCTGCTCTTGCTTGCCTTCTGCCAGCACATCTTAGTATCTTCTGAGAAACCGTTTTTCTTTTGTTACATAGAGAGCCATTAGCTCTGACTGGACAGTCTTCCAGTCCTACTCTTGTAGTCGGCAGCAGTATAACTGGTAAAGCTGTAAGACCAGACAGCAGCCTCTCCTCACTGTCCAATTAAGGCTCAGCTAGATTCCTGTGCAGTGTCCTCTGAGCACCACCTGCCTCCAGGTCCTGGGCGTTTACCTAAAAGATTTCGGTCCTCACCGTAGACATACTGACTCTGAACTTCAGGAGCGCGGCCTGCGCACGGGTATCTTTAAGTAGCTCACCAGGGGGCGTTTATGTACACGGAGGCTGGCCCGCTGCCATCCGAAGTCTCTCAGCATCTTCCAGTCCTGAGCACCAGTGCGCCGCGTCCAGTGCTGTCCTCTGCTGGAAAGTGCCTGAGACCACAGAGCATGGATCTGTTCTGGTTTTTTATTACCTTGGAACATGATAAATGAAGTGCTTTTTGGCATATGGGCTTAAGAATTCAACTGGCTTTTCTTTTTTCTCTGGTTCCTTGATAATATCTACGATGAGGTTGTTCAAATCACTATATATATAATTTTAACATGAAAACTACTTTTATAACAGTGTCTAGAGATAAATGGAATAAGGATGGAAAACCATAAAATATGTCATAGTAAAGGTCTAGACTTGTTTGTGGGTGTGTTTTTTTATTGGTGTTAGATAGCCTTTTGGAAATAAAGTAATTTGGATTCAGATCTCGCCTTCATAACAAAATAAATGCCAGAGGGATATAAGATTTCAATATAAGCAATGTAAACCTAAAAGCACTAGAAAAAATAACTGGGTTTTTTGTTTCGTTTTTTTGTTTGTTTGTTTGTATCCTTGCATTGGGGAATAAAACAAAACTATAAAGAAAAGATTGGCAACTTCGCCCCACAGATGCTTCATCACACATGGTCTCGGGGAGGCCCCGGGCCCCACGTGGCGCCGTTAATGGGGCTGTGACCCGCACGCCTCTGGGGAGTCCAGCCCAGCTTCTCCCTCACAGCACAGGCGTGCCTGCCGTCTGCTCTGCCCGACAGTCACACACCCCGAACTGTGTGTGGCTACACATGTATGCGCAAAGCGCAGGCAGACGGGCTTACGTTTGCAGTGTAGTCTTAATAAGAAGAAATTGGAAACAGCATAAAAATCCATTGGTGGGGCTGTGACAACTAAGGGAGCATGCATATGGTGAAATATTGTGCAGCTCTACAAACAATTGAGGACACCATTTGCGTCCTGACAGCGAAGGATGTTCAAGATTTGTTAAGCGAGATGAGGTCTTGGGTAGAGGGGCCAGGGAGAAGCCTGTTAACCATCTGAACAGTGTTTTGTTTTGTTTTGTTTTTTGTTTTTTTTGTTTAAATGAAGTTTATCCACATGAGACTAATCAACCTACTAAGCTTTGCTTGTAGGAAACCTTCCATGTTGCAGCTAGTTTCATATAACCAGTGTCAGCCTATTGATATTACATGCTGACAGCAGGTATATTTCACCATGTGTGCTGTACATATACAAAAATCTTACTTGTGTTTTTTGTTGTTGTTGTTGTTACTGTTAGTTTCTGTTTTAATGTAAGCAGACTGCATTATCTTTTTCATTTCTATGTCCCCGGCACTTAAGAACTAAATATTTTTCTTAACCCATTAAAGATGTAGGTAGTTTGCAGTATCCTCCACTGATGGCATTTGTAACAATGAAAAAGAAGTCTTTAAATGATAATACAACACAACTTTCACATGCTTTTGGCACACAGCAGTGAACCCTTATCTCAGCAACCGAATTTTTTTTTAAATCCTACCTTAGTCCTCTCATCTTGAATATTAAAATTTAATAATGCTTCTGTGTTAAATCCCTTTTAGAATTTATACTTCCAAGTCTGAAATTTTGACTTTTTGTTCCCTCTATGTATAATTAGGCTTGTCTTTATATATCCAGAAAAGTATCATATTGATGACAAGTCAGAAGGCTTGTTTGACCGGTATTTTCCTTTTCTGTCACTCCACTTGAGTTCATTTCCACACAAGATAGAGGCGGCCCTAAAAAGTTTTTGACATTTAAGTTTTGGTGATTTTTTTGCCACAGAGATATTAATGTAACTTGAGTCTATATGTTTTTTTTTTTTTTTCGCTTGTGAAGAGTCATCCCTCCACCCTTACAATTATAGACGCAATATACCTTGCATGAAGAACCCAATGCCCATTTTTTTTCCCAGTAAATCAGGCACATGGCAGATGCTTGAGACAGCAGGAAGCAAAACAAACAAGTATTCCTGGCCTTGTGCAGGGGGACAGGCAGGAATTGCAGCAAATGGGCAAAGCACATTGTCTGTTGGAAGGTGATAAGTGCCCGGAGGAAAAAATAGAGCAGACGGGCAGGGGCAGGGAGCAGCTGCAGGTGTCAGCGAGGCGCGGGCCCGGGAGAAGGGGACCTGTATTGGACAGAGACCCCAGGAGCCCGGCCCAGGCAGGAGCGTGTGGGAGAGGCTGGCTCTGGAGGCTGCCTGGGGGAGTCTGGCTCCGTATTGCTAGTTAACAAGAAGATCATTTATTCGGGTCTTGAACTCTGACCCGCTTTCTTTCTGAGATTTTCATCAGTCTCCTGAATGTTAGTTGTAAAGATTTTCTAGTTAGAGCTTAACCCAAAAATAATGGGTTCCGTCACAGAAGAGTGACTGTGCTCATTTGAGATGCCCAGTGGGGAGGTTGAGGAAAGCTTGCTATTACCAAGAAATGAAATGGCTGCGACCGACGTCTGTTAAAGAGCAAAGCTGAGGAAGGTTGCTGCCGCGTGCTTAGCCGTTGCTCTGGGCTTATCCTTAACTTTATAAAATGGAGGAAGGTATGCCTAACTTAGTAAAAGATCTTTTCTGCATACACATAGAATGAAATCATGTTTTTTTCCCTAGAAAATGTTCTGAAACAGAGAACAAAATTTAAAGTGCCTCTATGAAGATAATTTCCTGACTAAGCAGTGAATTTTTCTCCAGATCCACTGAGAATTGCAAAGGAAATGAGTGTGCACTGCCAAGGAGCTTTGGAGGGATTTGGTTGAGGGCCTGCTGGGGCTGGGCATTGGACCTTTGCTGCCTGTGCTTCGTGAAAACCAAACTAGCTTGGCTCCTGCCCTAAAACGGCTTTCAGTCTAATTGGGCACCTCAAATAAACATGTCTAAAGCAAGGAGAGGTGTCTTTGTTATACAGCTGCTGTGTAACAGATACATACAGTGATCAAAACCATAGTATTATACAGAGAACAAATTTTTACTGAGTATGTACTGGATGAAGACATTGTTAAAAGAATGTATAGCTTTCTTCTTTGGAATCATAAAAATGTCATTCGTAGTGGAAGAGATGAGGAAAGATGTCTAGTCTGGAATCAGGGAGATGCATTAGTTGGACATAGGTTTTAGTCTGACTTAACATATAGCTTCTATCACCTGCAATTTTTTCCCCTGTTCAGAGCACAAAGTTGTAGGCAGTGGCCGTTCTTGTTCTGGTTCCTGGCAGTTGGTTTCATTTGCTTCACAATACTTTCCTCTTGTTTTTGCAGCAAACCAAAGAGAGAGTGAAGCTATTGATACAGCTGGCGGATGGCTTTTGTGAAAAAGGGCATGCCCATGCAGCAGAGATAAAAAAATGTGTTACAGCTGTGGATAAGAGGTACAGGGATTTCTCTCTGCGGATGGAGAAGTACAGGACCTCTTTGGAGAAAGCCCTGGGGATTTCTTCAGATTCCAACAAATCGGTAAATTGCTTTATATAAACAGAATAAACCATGGTTGTTCTTCTGATGTCCTCTGAGTTGATTGGATTAAGTTCATTCGTTGGCTCTCTTACTCTGCAGAGTAAAAGTCTTCAGCTAGATATCATTCCAGCCAGCATCCCTGGGTCAGAGGTGAAACTCCGGGACGCTGCTCATGAACTTAATGAAGAAAAGCGAAAGTCTGCCCGCAGGAAAGAGTAAGCTAGTCTCTAAGAACTACCGGGAGTCATTCAGAAAGTAAAGAAAGTGTCGTTTGGCGAAATGTGCTTCGGTGTGTGCTTTGAAATCAAGCAGCATTAATGCCTTTAGTTGCTCTGAATGTGCTTTGCTTTAGCAGCAGCGATTCACCGTATCCACTGTCCCCTTATCATTTGTTTCAGAAACAGTGTCTTACTGTTTTTATCCTGTGCCCTTATTTCGTACGGGGTGGACAGGTTGTTTTAATATCATTTGTAAATTCAGTATCATTTGTCATTTAATGTCACTTGTCAATAGGTCATGAGTGGTAATATTAAGAAGTGAATGATGGAAATTTCAGTGTTTAAAAGTTGCCAATTAGTAAGCTATGCTAGATTACTAGATTTTAATAAAGACAAGAGATTTGTTCTAAAACAGTGGTTCTCAACCAGGGACAGTTCTGCCCACCAGAAGACATTTGGCAGTGTCCGGAGATGTATTGGTTGTCACACTGGGCGGGTGGGGTAGACACTACAGAGTGTCTTGCAGCCAGAAAGGACAGTCAGTAGCGCAGGCGCCGCGACCCTCATCTAGAAGTGCCTCAGTAACACCTTTTCCAAAATCGTTTTTTCCCTTTGAATTGATAGCTGGATATTATTGTTACTGTTCTACCTATTCTTGATTTAATTCTCCAGAGCACATCACTGGCTGGTGCTTTTTAAACCACTTTATTATGTCTTAAATGCAGAAAAGTAAATAGTAAAATAAGCATGTGTCCTGAACTCTGTGCCGTCTCACTGTGTTTAAGGTTCATAATGGCTGAGCTCATTCAAACTGAAAAAGCCTATGTGAGAGACCTTCGGGAGTGTATGGATGTAAGTAAGTTTTGTTTTTATTTTGCTTGCTTAGCTTAAGTATAATCTTGTCAATTTTACTTTTATTTTTACCTATTGCTAGTTGTTAGAATAATCACACTTTTCTGCTGTTGTTTTTGAGATTAAAAGTATGGTCAAGCAGCTAGCTCCATTTTCCGCACTTCTGTGAAGTTCTAGGCTTGTTTTTCACATGTTACAGTGATGATACAGCATTAATTCTTTCATTCCCTTTATCACATGATGGCCTGGCTTACATTCTTTTTGTATAAAATTTCACAGCAACTTCAGAGACATGTGCCTGCTAAATGTGGTTGGCAAACAATGCTCAGTATTAATATAATGAATATTTGTTGTACCTCGTAGAGTATGTTAATTCCAAAATCTGAAGCTGAGACAAGTTTAGAGTTGTAAAATACAGCAACATTCTCAAGTGTTTATAGCAGCTGAGGGGCTTTTTGAAAGAAGTCTTTCACATTATTTTGTAAAAGGTTCCATTCTTATGATATATTTTTCATTTACACGGTAGCTCCAGGCATGCATTTACAGATGTCAGAGAAATGGCTGTTCTTGGAAAGTTGGTATAATTTTTGTCTAATCCCTGTGTTTCCCTCCCGGCCAGACCTACCTGTGGGAAATGACCAGCGGGGTAGAGGAGATCCCACCTGGCATTGTGAACAAAGAGCTTATTATCTTCGGAAACATGCAGGAAATCTATGAGTTTCATAATAAGTGAGTGGCTTTAACTTTGGGGAGCTTGTTACTCTTGAAATCTGGGTACTGTGCTGAATTTGACAACAAGAAATAAAATGTTTGCAATTGACATAAGCATAGATTTCAATGATTTTGTCTAAATTATCTGAATGAAGCATGTCAGTCTTTCCCCAGCAAGACTTTGACACTATAGTGACTTAATACACACTCAGTTTTATATTTATACTTTTTTCCTGCAGAAACACATTTAGGGAAACTGTGAAAACTGCTTTTGTAGGTACTTTGACTTCTCTCGAGTTGAATCATCAGCTGCCACATCAGTACTTCTTAGGGTTAAAAGAAAGAAGAGTTCTAGAACCCTGGGCCTGCTGGCCAGTGTTGTTATTTGCTCTTTTATAATAAGAAAAAAGAAGGAACAAATATGTAATTTGACCAAAATAAAATACATGTTCCATTGGCCACAATAGGCGTGTGAGGTTTTTTTTAAGATTTGAAAAAAAAGCAATAGCAGGAAAAGCTCCTTTAGGCAGCAGTTCTGCAGCCAGATAGCCTGGGGTGAGATGATGGCAGGGACCAGGGGAAGCCCATCGGCCCTGTCTCCTGCCTCCCACCCCAGCAGAAGCCACTGCAGTGCTGACCTCGTTCCTCACCTTGAATCTTTACGACCCTCGATTGTCTGCTTAGCAGCCAAGTGCTGGCACTTTCCCATGAGTCAGACACTCTTAGAAGTGTTTGAAGGCTAAACTGGTTCTCTGTTGGTCATATTATTTTACCCTAGTTAAGAGCTACATGCTTTGTGGAATCTTAAAATCTAGAAGGTACAGATTTTTCACTTCACTTGATTGAAATGATGAAATTCAGGCCCTGAGATGGGGTATCTCATCTCACTAGGAAAGTGTTTTAAAGCTCTATAATAATCATTTCCCTTTCATGATATCGTTTTTATTCTGTGCAGCATATTCCTGAAGGAGTTGGAAAAGTATGAGCAGTTGCCGGAGGATGTTGGACATTGCTTTGTTACTTGGGTAATGAAACTGCAGCTACTTGTTCTCTCACAACTATTTAGTAACACTGAAAGAAGGTGGAAGGAATATCATTGTTTCCTTTAAGCCACCACATTCTGCTGGATACTTTCCCTTGCACACAGAGAAACAAACCTTTCCTCAAAGAATTGCATTCTCCGGCTAGTTATTGTTGTGGAACAGGTTTTTTATTGCCAGTCATGATGTTTTGAGATAGAACATGGAGTGGGACAGGCCTCTGCCTGATCCTGGGGAGTCCCTGACAGATGAGAGCCCACCCCGCCGGGGAGCATCCCCAGGTCAGCGAGGAGGCACACGCAGAACACGGCGTTGTTGCTGTCATAAGCTTGCTGCCAGGCTTGCGTACACACAGCTCTTTGGGAAGAGAGAGGGCAGGTGCCCATCCCTGCCTTGCCAGGGCCAGGGAAAGCTGCTGGAGGTGGTGACAGCTGATCCGAATCTTGAAGAACGTGTAGTATCAAGCAGGTTGTGCTTCTTATTTTAATAGTTTCGTTTTTGAAATAGTTTCTTTTATTGGGGCATCAATGTCCTTTATAGACAAAATGTCTTTTCCACATAAAAATTGACCACTCTTGGACTCGTTGCAGTTTAAATGAGATGTTCAATATGTGTTTGCTTATAGGCAGACAAGTTTCAGATGTATGTCACATACTGCAAAAATAAGCCCGACTCCACGCAGCTGATATTAGAGCATGCAGGATCCTATTTTGATGTAAGTAATAGATTACTAAGAAAGCTATGGAGTTCTCTTAAGTCTTATTTAATATGTAATGCGTCATTACTCCTTTCACCCAGTCAATGATGCAATGTTTATTTTCATTTTTATCCCATTTGTGTCAGAATGTTCCTATATTTTCTTCTGTTGAAATAAAATGGGGTGATTTTTTAAAAGATCCTTTTCAAGTGCTAGAAGCGAATATCTTGTTAATGGTGATTCCTCACTGGAGGGATACAAACAGCCAGCAAATTATTATAGATATGCAAAGTATAAAGCTGACCAACCAGGAAGAACCTCCAATTTTACCCCCAGCTCTCTGCCTCCCTCCGTCTAAATTAAACTTTTAGAAGCAAGAAAGTTTACTTTAATAAGCTAGCTGACTTACAAGAAAAAGGAAACTATGTTATTTAAGCAGGATTAAACACTTGTCAGGTATTCTAGAAAAGTCCTGTGATCTTATAGTCGTATTTGAAGAGTGATAACCCTATAATTAGGTGAATAAGGATATCAGCAGAAACACTGAGATTGGCTGATTAGAAATCTCCCGTATGCATTTCTGTAAATGTTATAAAACATGGTGTTAAAGGCATTATAATATCTTCCAAATGTATTGTATTCATGAAATGGAATAGTACTCAACAATAAAAAGGAATAAACTTGGCACACACAACAACATAGGTCAGTTTCAGAACCATTGTGTTGAATGGAACAAGCCAGTCATTGAAGAAAGTCTGTCTGATTCCTCTTATATGAAATTCTAGAATATGAGAAGTACAGGGGCTGACTTCTGGTGGTGGGGGCAGGGCTTGTGGGGGGATTATTGGAAAGGGGCACGAGGAGCCCTCCGTGCTGTTGGAAGTGTTCTGTGTCTTGGTTACGATGTGTTACACTGATGTACACACGTCTGTCCTGAGGGGAACAGAGGCCCTTCCTAGGAGAGCAGGGTCCTGGGCAGGGGTGTTTTGCCATGCTGGGTGGTCTGCACTCAGGGTGTGGACGCAACAGACACATCAGTCGCTGCGTTAGGAGAGAGGGCGACCTGGTGCTGACTGCTGGACTTGAGCTGGCCTGGCAGGCACGGCCAGCGGGGGGACCGTGTGCCGCGCCTGTTTCTGTCTTTGCACATGAACGCCAGTCGTTCAGAGGAAACCCTGCCTCTTTGTTCAGAATAACACTGGACTAAGACTTCTTATTTTTACGTTGGTGTATTTAAAACACTAACACAATCGTGATTTCCACTTCATATTTACAGGAGAAAAATAGTGATACGTGTGTTCATCCACATCCATTTAAATAAATGTAAGTTTTTTATTCCTCTTCCTGACTTACCCAGTGATATTTTAATATATATATACATATATTTTTTTAACACAGGAGATACAGCAGCGGCATGGATTAGCCAATTCCATCTCTTCCTACCTTATCAAACCTGTTCAGCGAATAACAAAATATCAGCTCCTCTTAAAAGTATGTATGAAGCCTCTTCAGACTGAACTGGATTATGCATTACTGTTTTGACATTTTTCTCTCTATTTATGTATATTACCCTGAATTTTTAAAATGACACCTAGGAAGGTGACTTTGGGTTTGTGTTCATTATTGTTCCTTGCCCTAATTTCTCACCACAGCAGTTAGATAAGAGTAAATTCCTTGATGAGGCGTCTGCACTGCGCTGGCAGCTCCTAGTCTCGAGCGTAAATTGAGAAGTGAGTGCACACTCACCATCCTTGTTATTCAGTGCCATTAGTTTGAGCCCTGTTGTAGCCTGCCGGCCACGGGCCAGGCACTGTGCCATGGACTTGGCACCTCCTCACCTTGCTGCACACTGCTCTGCAGGAGTGGAAACTGGCCTCGGAGCGGCCAGAGTGTGTGCCCAGCGTCATCACTGGGTCCCGTGATCTGGGGCCCAGCCCGACTCCAGATCTGGCGGGTGCCCGGGTTTTCCACTGAACCCACAAAGAGCCCTTCTGTCACTGTTGTTTCTAGCCATCTGTTGCACATACCTTTTTGGAGCATTTAGTTCTTCCAAATCACATTCATTTAACTCATACTGATTTAAATTTTTTCTGAATTAAAATCAAACTTGTAAAAAAATAAATACAATTAGTCTTGACAATAGAATGGTAAAGAAAAGTTCATCTCATGGAATGCAGAAATATAATTGATACAAACTTTTCTTGATAATGTGAAAATACTTGGTAACTTCTGCCTAGTGATGTTCACTGTACCACTCCCTTATGCATTCGAGTGCAGGCAACATCCTTCATCTTGGAAACAGTATTTGATGGGTCTTCACCTGTCCTGGGCACTGAGCAGGAGGCCAGAGTGTAATGGTTGGGAAATGTAAGAAGTACAGAGGAGAGAGCTAGGAATGCATTAATAAGAAAACTCTAGAAAACACTAACAGGTGACGCCATTCTTTCTGGTGACAGTGATACTATTATGGGACTTCTCTGCTGTAAAATCTCTCCTGCCTCCCCTATCAAAATCCTATTAAGTGATTTTATGACCATCACTGCAGAAATAGGTAGTTGCTCTCAACGTGATGTAAGAGGTCAGGAGGCTGAGTTGTTTCTATTGAGCTCACCCTTTGCTAATTCTGCAAAGGCAGTTTGCCTCTTGGTGTCCTCGAGATTGAAGTGCTTTATTTTTAACCTGTGGTTGTATAAAGATTCCTTTCGTGGCGCTCTCCCATCTAGTCAGTCACCGTTCAGCTGGCGCCCTGATGTATAAGCCTGACTCTGTTCTGCCTGAGGGTTCTTCAAGAAAACAGAAATAAGCCATTTTGAGCTTCCCAGCAAGGCAGGTTTTCTGTCAATGAAGTTGGTTTCAGTACGTTGCACTTCTAAAGCCCTTTTGCCAAGCTTCTCAGAATGACATATAAATACCATCTGGTCACGAGTAAAAGTGCTTTTCAGGTCACCTGCTTGCCCCAAACTGTCCAGCATGAAGCCAGAGCGACTGCAGTGCCCGCCCCTCTTTCATTGAGCACCAGCACAGCAGCAGCACCACCACAAAAAGCGGTGTCGCTGTTGCTAACTGGTCAGGATCGTAATGTCCTGGTAAGGAAAGAGCTTGGGGACCCCACAGTGTGGTTTGTTGTTCCTGCTATCATTCATTTGAGAATGGGTAGTCCTCTGCTTCCTCTGAAATGCTGTTTACACCCCTTGCTCTCCCCAGCGAGGTGCCATTCATTCATTGAGCTTTTCCAGACGTCCTGTGCACAAGGAAATACTCCAGCGGCGTTCCTGTTCCTGCTGCATTGCTCTGACAGTTTCAGACTAGATGGGGCATTGCACGAACCGCACCAAAGAGCTCAGAGTCCCACAGTGACCACACAGGAAGAATAGAAGTTGCTCGGTTGACTCTGGTGCCACTTTCAGATTTAACCAGAAGCGTATTGTGCTTTACTACAGTAATTAAATATTTTTACCATTTTTGAGGCTTGGTGGTTAACAGGCATACTAATTTCATCTTGAAATAGGACTGCCTCTGGTGTGCTCTGATGTGAATGAATATCCTGCTGTGGGCCAGACACACCCTTCCAGGCACTGGAAAAGGAGGCAGTGATCGTTTTCCATGAGTACACTTGCCCTGCTGACCACTGTCTGGTTTTATCTTGCATAGCCTGGGTTTTCATATGCTTCATTTCTGCAATGATCTTGTTGATGGAGCATTTCTCAGGCTTTGGCTACTTCTGGGTATTGGTCTTCTACAGGAGCTGCTCACGTGCTGTGAGGAAGGGAAAGGGGAGATTAAAGATGGCCTCGAGGTGATGCTCAGCGTGCCGAAGCGCGCCAACGACGCCATGCACCTGAGCATGCTGGAAGGTAACTGGCCCCGGCCTCCTGTCTCAGGCACCTGGACCATTTCCACTGAAGCTGTTCGTGAATGGCTTCCCTGCGCCCTGACCATCTTGGCTTTATCTCATTACGTGTAGTTAGAGGTTAAGAATCTAGATGAGAATGTCTTATTTTCTAAAAACTTGGTTTTGGTGCTTCTCTTGAGGACCACATAAAATCGCAAGGGGTGTGGAAACTCTTCACCTGGAGGGTGGCCTCTACACATGAACCCCAATAGCACTTTGTGTCCCTCACCTTGGGCTACCTGGTCTCTGCATTAGAGGGACAGAGCTTAGGTTGATCCCCTAAGATTGTAAAATCCCCGAAAAAGCTTGTTACTGCCCCATCTCTGTATCCATTGCATCACTTACCCAGAGCCTCAAACAACAAGCTTTTTCTGGGATTTTACAATCTAGGTACCAAATACTTGCTGTGCAGTTGAATTTGGTGTCTAACACAGCAAAGAGCATATTAGATGAATATGTTAAAGAAATCATTCGAGCAGTTAATTTCTATGAATGCTTCTGGTGAGAAAACGATTTCTTTGTTGCAGCCTTGAATCTTATTATCAGGTTGCACAGAACTTTTTACAATAGGTAATACTGCCCCAGATGCTTTTGCTAGTCTGTGTCATTACCATCAATAACACTGAGCACTGTGTTAGTTAGGGCATAGGTGCCACTGTGTGTAATAGAGACCCAGAAATGAGAGCTGATGCAAGATGGATTTTCCTTTCTGTCGTGTATAACCCTGAGCTGGTCTGGCAGCTGTTTTTGATATCATCGAGGGCGCCGGCTCTGCTCCAGTTTCTCTCCAGTCCTAGAACATTGCTCTGGCTGGCCAGGTCCAGTTGTTTCAAGACCCCGTTAATGCTCCATCTAGCATTAGTGGAAGGAAGTGGGCAAAGAGGAAAGAGAGGGAACCTGCAAGGGCAGAAGCGAGAGGTGGCACACATGAACCCACCACCCTGATGTGAGTCAGGCTGCCCCGATGGCCAAGGAAGCTGAGTGTTTTAATTCTGCAGCAGCCAAAACAGAGCACACAGTGGGTTGGCTTAACAACAGGAATTTATTGGCTCACAGTTGCAAAGGCTAAAAGGCTTTCTTACTGCCAGGGTCGGTATCTTCTGGCTGGCGAGGAATTTTTGGGATTCCTTGGCTTTTCCGTCATGGGGCCATGCACATGGCAACGTCTTCTCCTTTCTCTTCCACGTTCCATTGTATTCTGTCTTCTAGCTTCTCTTTCCTTGTCCAATTTCTTTTGCTTATAAAGGCTTCAGCCCTGTTGGATTAAGGCCCACTCTCATTGAGTTTGGGCACCCTAACAAACAACATCTCCAAAAGTCCTGGTTGCAAATGGGCTCACACCCACAGGACCGGGGGTTGGGACCTGAACAGGCCTTTTGTGGGGGACATGAGTCAATCCCCAACACTGGGAAACCCAGTACTGATTTTGAGCATCATAGAGAGGGCTTAGAGGAGAAGGGGAGAGTGGGTGTTGGGAGACGACCAGCAGCTTCTGTCCCAGGTGCCTGCTTGTCTAAGCCCTAGGAGCTTGGAGTCCAGGTGAGAAAGCAGGCCACTTCCCTGAAGAGGTGACCAGCAGTGAAAGCCAGTGTGCAGCCCGGGAATGTGTAAGTTAAAAGGAGGGAGGACTCACAAGGGTCCGTGCCCACGGAGGTCTTCAGGAAGGGAGACCAGAAGAGGCCCTTGCAGATGGCTGGGAGAAGAAATTCTAGGCTGAGGAAGCAGTGAGAGGGTCCAGCCCGAGGTGGTGGGCTGGGGATAAGTCAGTGAGCCATCTGGGCAGAGGGGGTTTGTATGGTGGAAGGCTGGGAGTGAAGAGTGAGGACAAGTCAGTTGTTAAACCAGCTTGTAGGTGGTCTAGATGCCCAACCAAGAAGAAGAAACTCAAAGAATAGAACAGTGAGGAATCGTTGAAAAGGAAAGCATGAGCCAAGTGGTGTTTTAGGAGGAATTAGCCCTTGTAGGATGGATGGAGGTGGGGACACTGGAGTCAGGGGCCCTGGTGGGAGACTCCCAAGGTCAGGGCAGCTAAGAGCCTAGACAGGGTGTTGGCAGGAAGAGCAGGGCGTCAGGACTTGGTAACTGGCTGCATCTTGGGAGAACAATGGGATAAAAGGAGTGCCATTGACCAAATTGCATGGATTAAAAGGTGTTAATAGATGGGTTGGCCCCGCCTTTGACACATTTTAAAAACCAGGATGCCATTTATCAATTGTAATGAATGTGCCACGCTAATGAAGGATGTTCATGTAGGAGGGGGTGGGAAGTCTGGGGAGTGGGGCATATGGGAATCCCTATATCTTTTGTGTAACATTTATGTAATCTAAGTATCTTTTAAAAAATTTTTTTAAATAATAAATGTGGTCCAGGCAAATTTTGTAAATGCTCTGAGACTTAAACTGATAGGCATTTGCAAATGTTTAAATGCTAATAATGCTTTCTTGTGCATTATTTTTTCTTTCGAATTGATTGTGCCTACTTTTTTTCTTGTTACAGGGTTTGATGAAAATATTGAGTCTCAGGGAGAACTCATCCTACAGGAATCCTTCCAAGTGTGGGACCCCAAAACCTTAATTCGAAAGGGTCGAGAACGACATCTCTTCCTTTTTGAAATGTCCTTAGTATTTAGTAAAGAAGTGAAAGATTCCAGTGGGAGAAGCAAGTACCTTTATAAAAGCAAATTATTTGTAAGTATAGGAGTTTAAAATTTTAAGTTTAAATGTAGCACATTGTACCCTTTTTGTAGCTAGAGAAAAATTGCCATTTATTGCCTTCACTTGGAACGCCACACTACCCTAAATGTGAAAGTCTGAAATTGTTTCCATCTTCTTTAGTGAAATTCTGACCCCCTGGAGTCCAGTAGAGGGCCCTCTTGAGTTTCAGTAGACTTTGGAGACTTGTTTTTTCTAAATTCCATAGAATCAAAACTGCCGTATAAGAAAACACTCTTTAAGTGAGCTTCAACCATGTATCTCCTATGTGTCTTAACTAGATTTGTAAATAAATTGATCATATCAGACTGTGATTAACTATGTTCTTATATCATTAATTTTTCATTCATCAACACTAGAATATATACTCAAGCAGCCATACTGGGTGGCACATTGTGGATTCATAATGATGGGGATTTTTCTTATTATTAAAAATAAAGTTGGGGTTTTTTTCCCTAAAGATTAGATAAAATTTATGTAGGCAAAAATACAG
>JAQZBX010066557.1:0-16093 GCA_029593785.1 Cabassous unicinctus
TTTTCAAAATACACCAATACAAATATTAAAGGCTTTCAGATTAAAATAATACATTTTCACATATACAAAATAAGAAATGCCTTATATCTAAAACAAGAAAAATAACCCCACAAATCTTTAATGAATTCAAATTAAAACTGAAGAAGTGGTTTGAACAAATGATATAAATACATGCAAATAAACACATGCAAAAATATTCTAAGCTTTAATTGATACTGAGAAATCGTTACCATTATAAAGCGTAAAAATGTCACCCGTGGTTCAAACAGAGACTGAAGGAATCCATGCTATGTTTATATCAGCAAGAGAACTGCCAAACTAAAGAATATTTTCAATGATTGTGGACTAGAATTATGACCATTTTTAATTTAATTCATAAATTCATCAAAATTTTCCCAGCATTTTTTTTTTGGTAAAAATTGAACATTCATTATTCATTGGCAAATATAATAGCAAAGATAAAAAATATACCACATATCCCTACATTTGACCAGTGATGGGGAAGTGGTCCTACTTCCAATAATTGGAATCATGTAAATCTTATGGAAAAGGCTGTATAGACAAAACAGACTCCTCAGATAGAGATATAGATATGTGATTATTTGTATGACAAGGAAGTTATTGCACACAAACTGAAGAATTAACTATTCTTCATATAAAGCATAATCAGTTTAATGTGCACTAAAAATAAATGTCAAGCTCTACACATATATAAAGTCCAAATTAGTTTTAGAACAAAATTTGAAAGGAAAATTTCAAAGGGAAGATAGAAGAGTATCTTCTTTGTTTTGATTTATTTGGAAACAAATAAAAATAATAGCCATATGAAAATTTTTTGATAAATATGAATACACTAATGCTAATGATAATTTCATAAAAGTTAACATAAAGAGGGTGAGAATCCAGATGAGGGGGTCTAATATTGTTGTCATATTTTATCTGTAAAATGATTTGTATCCAGTTTCTGAAAAGAACTTTTACAAATAATCATAAAGCAGGGAACCCACTAAAATAATAAATAAATAAATGCAAAATAATTTAATACAACTACGGAAATGATGAAATTAAAACAAAAAATCCACATGAATATTTACAAAAATAGACAAAGTCTATTTTGATGAACTATACACTCATCAAACCTTCAGAAATTTTAGAAAATGAAAGATTACATTGTTTAAGGTTGGGAAATAAATGGAATTCATAATACATGTAATTTAACTAATACAACCACCTTATAATGCAGTTTGGATTTACCTATTACTTTTAAATTTTATGCCCTTTGACATAGTGATTATATAAATAGATATGCCCTAAAAATATTTGTCATTAGTACCACGATATACATAAACCAATGTTAGCATGATTGATCACAATCTATTTGTCTACGAATGTTAAAATGTCCACCAATGGTGAAAGACTGAATAATTATTTTATGCGCATGCTATAAAATATGAATACATAAAAATAAACTAAAATTAAATTTAAAAGCTTGGAAGAATATCATAAATGTCAAGTAAAGGAAATGTCATGTAAAGGAAACAATACTGGGAAAAGATACATAAAATTGGTTTAATTTATATTAATTTAAAAAAAATTAAAATTATACTTTATTCTTCAGAATTACACATAATGGTGGTAAAGCTATTGTTAAAAGCAACTAGAGTTCTGTACATTATTAGGTTTCTGGGTGTATAACTTAAGACAATTGGCTTGATTCTGTCAAAGTATTTCATGCATTTATTGATAAAGCCATGTCTTTTCCCCTTTGATAAATTTACATAGTGCCTTATATTGATTGATTTTTAAGTTGAACAAGTTTACATTACTAGGATAAATCTAACTTCATCATCACAAATAATATTTTTAATATGTTCTTTAATTCCATTTTCCAGTAATTTGTCCATGATTTTTTATATAGATTCATAAAAGATATTGGTCTATAATTTCCCTTTTTGGGATGTCTTTTCTTGCCTTGCTATCAGGGCAGAGCTGACATTTAGAATGAATTAGGATGTGTTTCTACCTCAATAATATTTCAGAATAGCTTTTAAAAAATTGGTAATAATTAGTCTGTGAAGCCATTGGTGGGATGTTTTTATTGTTTTAATGATTTAATTATTTTATTTGTGAGGTTTTTGAGAATTTTTATTTACATTTCAGTCAATTAGTTGATTTGTGTAATTGTAGGAATTTCTGCATGTTATCTAGATTACCAAATTTGTTGGCATACAATCTTTCTTACTGCCCTCATAATAGTTTTTCTTTCTGTATGGTGATTAGTATTATCACTATCTTCATTTCTGATTTTAGTTATTTTCGTAATATGTCACTTGCAAGAGGTGTCTAGAAATACATTGTTAGATATGTTGTGCTTGCAAATAAAAAACAAAAGTAAAAGAAAGAGGACATACCTTCAAAAAAGCACATAAATTCATATGAACAGTGTATCCTGGGAAAGAGGAGCATTTTCATCAAGAAGAAATATACAAAAGTATAAGGCTTGTTAATATTATTTCATGTTTTATGTGGATAGCTCATTCTTGAGGTGTTTTATCCTACATGGAATATTATACTTTTTTGGCTACAATAAATGTCATGAAATACATTATACATTTAAACTAAAAACTGCTTTTTTAAAGCCAGGACATATTGAATTATCTAAAATTTGTATTAAATGAAAAAGAAGGCAAAGTAGAAAAGTAATACAATTTTTACATTATGTATTTAATAAAAGTGTCTTAAGTGAGACACAAAATAATTTAGAAAACATAATTTGCTTAAAATAATGAAAAGTTAATATTTAGAGTATCTAGGACTCTATTGTCATTACTCATTTGTTCTTGGATGTTGCCCATTTTTTCATTAGAACATATTTAATATATTTGGCATATTGAACATCTCTATTTTCAATTTCTGATCTGATTATTCTTACAGATATGCTATAATGATTTTGGTTCTGGTCCTCATTCTGTTTCCTTATACTGTGTTTTTTGCAAATTTGATTATAATTTAATTTCTTAACTGAAAGCTAGGCATTATGTGCTATTAGAAGACACTGTGGTAAATAAGCCTCTAGTGTTTTCTTAGTTCCATGACTACTATAATAAATATCAAAGTGGGTTGCCATAACACCATTGAATGTAATGCCTTATGGTTTTGAAGGATGGAAGACTTGCTTCCTCCCAAGGTTGTGGCATTTTGCCTAACTAGCAATGTTGGAGTTTCATAGGTTTCCCATCATATGGCTATGTAATTTATTTCTCTTCCAAGTACTGTTGATTTCTAGCATATCTCCCCCATGAAGGGTTCTCTTGATGAAATCCCTAGTGATAGGATTAAGATATGAATATGTCCAAGTGGTCATAGGGCATTGTCTCAGTGGGTGGAGACCCAGAAAATAACTGAAAGAATTTGAATTCCCATCCTGGGAATTACTGCTACATTCTCTAATAGAGCAGCAAGCTTTCCCTGAGTATATGGGCAGTGCCTAATGAAGTTGGAGAGACCATTACACCAGGCCATTGATATTGATAGTTGTATTTATGAAAACTTGTTCTCATGAAATTGAAACTTAGCTTAGTATTATATATTGCCTAATAGATACCTCCTGAAAGCCTCCTTGTGACTCAAATGTGGCCTCTCTCTAAGCCAAACTCAGCATATAAATGTATAATTTCCCTACACACAGCTTTTCTGCCCCTTTTATTTTAACTTATAATTAGCATTATACTAATTAAACATGTGCCCCAGAGACTTAAATCTTCTGGCTGTTCATATACCAGTTGAACCCTGAATCTCAGCAGAGTTGCAAAACCTATTCCCAGTTCATTGGATTCATGCAGCACAACTAACAAGAGGATGTTGATGGATAGCACCCATCCCAGAAACACAAACTGTATCTACAACTGCAGGCAAGACAGTTTTGTCTATCTGATCCCATGTGATCTAAGACCCTCTCAATCAGAAACAGAGTGGGCATCTCCATCCCCAAATCCTCAAGACTGAGGAATGAAGAAACATAAGAGGAGACTGCAACTATGGACTAAAGTAGACTTATTATTATCCTAACAATGGAAGAACTTGTATCATTGACATAAAGGCAGTGGCATCCAGTGGTTCTCAGTAGAGGGAGAGAACAGAATATGTGTAACATGGGGCATTTTTGGGACATTGCAATTGTCTTGCATGACATTGCAATGATGGATACTGGCCATTATGCATTTTGTCAAAACCTATATAATTGTGCAGTGCAAATTGCTGAACAATGGGACTTAACATTGGGGCTATAATGTAAACTATAGACCTTGATTAGTACCAATGTTTCAACCGTTTTCATCAACTGTAACAAATTCACCATACTAATGAAAGATGTTGTTAATGGGGGAAGTAGGGAAGGGCAGTGAGACGGGTACATGGGAGTCACCTGTATTTTTGAAGTAACATTTAGGTAATCTAAAGCTTCTTCAAAAATAAAAAAAGATAAAATTAAAAAAAAACAAAAGAGCAAAAATAAATTGTGGTATATGGGAATCCTGCTTTTTATGTATGATTGTTCTGTAAATCAACAAATTTTGTAATAAAATATATATCTGAATAAAAAGTAGGGTCACACATAAAAAATAATCCAACCTCACACAGTTGGAGCAAGCATTCAATAAAGGTAACGTCTTCAAATGTCCTATATACACACTCAGAAGAACAGGCATATTTCTGTTTTGTCTTATTTGTTTTATCTGGGGTACTTAATAAAACCTACCACAGTCCACACTCTGGTCTCCAAAAATACATCAATGGTTTGTACTAGAGGCTTTATGGAACAATAGCCCCATGTTATCCCAGTACTCAACAGTGGTCAAGCCCTCACAGAGCACAACTCCCTCTAAATATCAGAATGGTGGTCACACTCTGCCTGAAGTCAGTATTATATGCTCATGATATTGGAACATTGGGGTGGTAGGATTTTCCCTGAACATTGGTGTTCAAGTCTTACACACTCAGAGTGTTGGTGTAGATGATCTATCCCCTCCAAGCACAGGGGTTGCCCTGCTTTTTCCCACAAACTTGGATGGGTATGCTCCCTTATCTCTGGGAGAATGGTTTTGTCTTTGACGTCCTTCCACCTTCAATTTGTCTCTTCTGTGTCCATTTCGTTACAGCTTGGTAGTTCTTTTCTTCATACCAATTTTTCACAAAACCTTGTCAGTTCAGGGAGGTCTTGATAATGTCCCTACTGGTCCTAGTATCAGAACACACTATTTGGATAGGTGGATAATTTTCAGGCTCATTAAATTCTGCTTTCTTTTTACATAATAATTTAATTGTCAACTTACTCTTGTCTTTAAACTTTACTATAAATTGGAAAGGGTATCAAGGATGTACCTTTCACACATAGCTCAGAAATCCCTTTGGCTACATATGCAAGTTCATTGCTTAAAAGTTTCACTTTCAATTCAGCATTTGGACACAATTTCATCAAGTTTTCAGCTACTGTAAAATAAGGATTGTCTTCATTCTAGTTTCCCATTACTCATTCATCATTTCATTTTAAGGCCTCATTGGAGGTGCCTTAATGTCCGTATTTTCCTTACAGTCTCTGCAAAGTAATCTAGGAATTTTCTGTTATGTAATTTATAATTCTTCCATTCTTTACCCATTACCCAATTCCAATGTGATTTCCACATTTGTAGGTAATTTAGATAGTGGAATTCCAAGTTCCTAAATTAACTCTATTAGGTTCCTACCTGCCATGACAAATACTAGAGGATGGATTGGCTTAACAATGAGACTGTATTCCCCCAATTTTCTGATGTTAGAAGGCTTGCTGCCCTCCTGGATCATTAGCATTCTAAATGAGTAGCAGTCCTCAGGTACCTTGGCTCTATTGTTTCATAATAATATCCTATCCTTTCCCTTCCAGTTCCTTTTGAATTAGTTGCTATCCTCCATGTTATTTAAACTTCATGAACTTCCCAGCAATATGACTAAACCTCAATCTGCATCAGTTGGGTCTTCCCTTAACTAAAAATAACATCTTCAAAAGGTTCTATTTACAATGGGATCACACCCCCCAGTAATGAATTAAAGTTAAGAACATCCCCTATCCCTGCAGAATACATAATTCAATCTACCACAAGTGTGAGGATTCATGTTTGTTTAACTAGGAATTACTGTTCGCTTCAACTTTAAGTCAAAGGCTAGCATTTCCTTTGGATTCCTTGGTTTTGAGCTCTCATGTTCTTTAGGTTTTCCTAGAGATTTCTTCTTAAATACAGTCTCAATTTTTGAATATTCCTGTTGCAATCCACTTCCAATATTCACAATATTTATTGATGTCCTTTAAGCTGTTGGGGAAGGGGCAACAATCAATACTTCTTTGATTGCATCTCAGATTTTTATTTAATCAGTGCAATGGGAGTTTACCTTTAAAAATGCTTCTCAGCTTTTAAACCTCCATTAACTGGATATACAGGAAATCTAGAGTGGCCTGGAGTTGGACATTTACCTTCCAGCCCATCAAAAGTAGGGCTGGAGGTCAGTATTTCTCTTCTTCCTCATGACAGGGTAGAGGTGGATATAATTTAGTATTTTCATTCCCTAACTCACTTAGGTTATGATAAATCCTGAGTCAGTGACGACTGGTAAAATTGTTTCTTTGCGTGGCAGTTCTTTAAAATAAAAACAGATTGCTTTTGCCATATTTCAAAATGGTTACTTTTACCCTCTCCATATGGAATTATAAAGGGTTATTTTCCCCATTTTTCAGAGTGAGAACCTGGTATAACTCTTGGATATACAGCTCAGGAAAACATAGTACAGCCACCCTTAAACATTGTCTTCAGAAGTCTTTAATGCTCAAAGTTGTCCACAGTGAGCATCCACAAATCTAACAACTGGAGCTCAAGAACTGCTACTTGTAAAAGGTTCCAGCACAGAGCTTTTATTTCTGTACTTCCCCCACCTCAAACTTAGCAGTGATGCATATTAGCTGCCTCAATTCTGTTGGCAGGGCAATGGTTTGTTCTTTGACCTCAAGTCACTGATAGATCTAAAAAGAGTTGTTGATTTTCAGATTCTTTAGTATTTTTCTTGTTGTTGGAATGTGAATGATGAATTCCAAGATGCTTACATTCTGGACATATGACTAGAAGTCTGAGATTTGTATTTTATCACTTAACATCTAATAAATAATCAAAAGTGGATTTTTATTGTTTCCAAATATTTTTTCATCAAATTTTTACAACTCAGTTTTTGCCATTAAGTTATCAACTGAAGAAACAGACAGAAAGAAGGCCAAATTTCTTGTGAAGAAGCTTTTAACAGGTCAAAAATATCAACATCTTGCATTGTATTTTAAAATTTCTATAAAAGTTTTCTAAAAAATAGTACTGACCTTTAATAACATAGTTCCATAAAATAAGTGTAAGTAATTACATCAAAGGACTAGTTTAAAATGGCTGGAACAGAAGAGAGAGGCAATATGGTGGCAGAACAGAGAGTTCCAAGAGTTTACTTTTTCTATCTGCAGTTAGTAATCAGCCAGGAGCTATCTAAATCACCTGGTTGGGGAACTCAGGAGACCAGAAGACTACCCTGTACCATCATTGGAAGAACAGAAAGAGGAAACTGGCCATCTGTGGTGATTCATGATTACACTAATCCATGCTTCAGAGGTTGGTGCGAGTTCCCCACAGGTGGGGCATTTAAAATTGTGAGCCACTTCCTGGTGGGAATTAGAGGCTCCATTTCTAAAAAAAAAAAAAAGAAAGAAAAAAGAAAAACAAGTGAAGAAGAGATAGAAGGGTACTGACTTCAGATATTAATTACTAAGCTTTTCTGGCTAAATTTCAATCCTATGTAGACCTAAAGTTTGAACCTAAGTCAGAAAGAGGCTGAAAGCCTGCATTTTAACTCCATCCCTGGCAGGAGTGGAAGATGTGCTGCTTGAATATCGTAGTGACTTCCTGGAACAGTAAGGATGGGCTTCTTTCTGACTAGGTCAGACTTTTGCCCCAGCCTGTGCTTTGGCAACAACCCTGGCAGAGGAGGAAAGTAGTTGGAGCTTCATCAGTGTCTCCAGGAATCCACAGTCACTTTCAGTCCATACAGGTTAAATTGCTACAATAACTGCAGATCCATTCCCACACCTGGCAGGGGAGGATTGTACATGGTGCTTTCTTTGCCAGTCTCTCTAGGCTACTCTGGCCCACATTGCCTAGACTAATATCCATACCTGTGGTTCCATCTCATCCCCTGGCAGGAGAGGATGATGTGCAGGGGTTGTTAATCTCTTGGAACAACTACAGATGGTTTTAACCCCCACATCTTGGATTGTGGCACACAGCTGTTAATCCTTCCCCATCCCTGGCAAGGGAAAAGAGTCGGTAGATCTTCTTCACTATCTTCTGGCAGCTGCATATGATTTTGAAATGCACAGTTTTGATTACAGGCCATGGCTATGACTCTATCCCCACCCTTGGCAGGGAGGAAGGTAGAAGGAGCTTCATCAGTCTCTCTGGGAAACTACACATGGTTTTTGCCTACCTGGCTTGGAATACTGCTCACAAATGCAGCTTCATCACCATAACTAGCATGGGAGAAAGGTGGGCAAAGAATCAATGGTTACTTGAGCAATCTGGGCATTTTCAGACAACATGGCCTACAGTACCAACCAAACCTTAACCTCCTACCTTGCCCCCAGCAAGAAAGAAAAGGCAATAAACTGATAAGTAAGAGCTGAAAAAAAATTAAAACTGGCTAAGCATGAACTTTGTAAAATGAAAGCTATTATAAATTTCCAAAATAAGTTGAACTAAATGTCAAAGAAGAGCTATAGTACAAAGCCAATCAACAAGAAAGCCCCAGGCTAAAGAGAGAAACTGAACCCCCCAAGAAAGACATCAGGAAAATCATATGTTGAGAGACCAGGAAAACTTACAGGGCATACAAATAAAGAAGAAGTTATCACTCAATCAAAAGAACAAATTAAACCTCCAGAAGATATAAGAATTAGACACAACTAATTGCAGATACTCAAATAAATCTCCATAATAAATTCAATGAGATGCTAAAAGATTAATGGCATTATGAAGACACTGGGTGAGTACAAAGAAGAATTTGAAAGCTTGGAAGAAAAAACAGATTTATGGGAATGAAAGGCACGCTAAATGAAATTTTAAAAAAAAATGCACCAGATGCGTAAAGCAGCAGATTTTAAGGAGTAGAAAGGGTCAGTGATCTTGAAGACAGGAACTCTGAAAACAAAAACATAAAAGAACAGATCAAGAAAAGAATGAGAAAAAATGAACAGCATTTCAGGGAACTGAATGATGGCAAAAGGTGTGCATACATGCATGTCATGGATGTCTTAGAAGGAGTAGAGAAGGGAAAGTGGGTAGAAAGTATATTTGAAGAAATAATGGTGGAAAATTTCCCAAATCCTTTGAAGGACAAAGGTATCTATGTCCAATAAGTGCAACATAATCCAATAAAAAAAATCTGAATAGATTTTTCTCTGAGAAATATAATAATAATAATATCTAATGATAAAAATAAAGAGAATTCTGAAAGGAGCAAGAGAAAAGTGATTCATCACATACAAGGGATGTCCAATAATATTAAGTGCCTATTTCTCATCAGAAACCATGGAGGTGAGAAGGCAGTGGAATGATATATTTGAGATACTGAAAGAGAAAAACAGCTAGCCAAGAGTCTTATAGCCAGCAAAATTGTCTTTAAATAATGAGAGAGAGTTTAGAGTATTCACAAATAAACAGAAACTGAGAGATTTCTTCACCAGAAGAACAGATTTGAAGGAAGTACTAAAGGGAGTGTTACAGCCTACAAAGAAAAGACAGGAGAAAGTGGTTTGATGAGAGTCTAGAAATTAAATTCATCAGTAAAAGTAAATACATGTGTAAATGTTTTAGTGAAAATAAGATGTGACATATAAAAACCAAATTCAAAATAGGTGAAGTAAGAACTGCCTTAACAATAACATTGATTTTTAATAAGTTATATTGCCCAATGAAAAGATACAGACTGGAAAGTGGTTATGTATGTACCATAATTTATATGATGTCTAGAAGAGACTCACCATAGACTGAAGAATGAAAAAAAAAAATGATAGGAAGTGAAAGGCTGCAGAAACATATTTACTGCATAGATTAACCAAAAAAAAAAAAATGTTAGGAATCTATACTAATATTGGTGAAAATAGATTTCAAAAGCAAAACTGTTAGTAGAGACAAAGAAGGATATTATATATTTCTAAAGATGACAATCCATCAAAAAGAAGTACAATCTTAATTATCTATGTACTTAACCAGGGTGTACTAATATACATTAAGCAAATGCTGGCAAAATTGAAGGGAGAAATATACATTTCCACAATAACAGTTGCAAACTTCAATACACTGTTCACATCAAATATATAACATTAAAAATAAGACCAATAAAGTAATAAAGACCCTGAATAATTTGATAAATGAAAAGGTCAAACATACATATACAGAACAATGCACCAAAAAATAGCAGGATACACATTCTTCTCAAGTGCTCATGGATCATTCTCCATTATAGACCACATGTTGCGACATAAAACAAGTCTCAATAAATGTAAAAAGTTTGAAATTTTACAAAACGGTTTCTCTGATCATAATGGAATGAAGCTGGAAATCAATAGCAGTCCAAGGATGAGAAAATGCACAATGGTATATAGGTAAAACAACCCTGAGGGTCAATGAAGAAATTGCAAGAGAAATCAGCATGTATATAGAGAGGAATGAAAATGAGAACACAACATATCAAAACATTTGAGATGCCACAAAAGCAGTGCTGAGAGGAAATTTTATAGCACTAAACACCTGCATTATAAAAGGAAGAAATAACTAAAATAATGACCTAACTACAAACCAGGAGGAAATAGGAAAAGAACAGCATACTAACTCAAAGCAAACAGAAGGAAAGAATTAAAGATCACAGCAGAAATAAGTGAAATTTTGAAAGAAACAATAGAGAGAATCCACAAAACCAAAAGTTTATTATTTGAGGTCTATAAAATATACAAACTCTTAGCTAAGCCTGCAAAGGAAAAAAGAGAGAAGATGCAAATAAATAAAATCAGAAATGACAGGGGAGACATGTCTGACCACAAGAAATAAAAAAGAGCTTAGGATACAATGAAAAACTGTACAACAGAATGGGCAACATACAAAAAAAGGACAATTCCTAAAAACACACGAACTACCTACACTGACTTTAAAAGAAATAGAAAGACCTCAACAACCCAGTCACAAGTAAAGAGATTGAAACTGTAGTCAAAAACTCCCCAAAATGAAAAGCTCAGATCCAGATGTATTCACATGTTAATTATAAGAATCATTTAAAGAAGATTTAATACTAACCTTGCTCAAAATATTCCAAAAAGTTGGAAACTCATTCTATGAAGGCAATATCACCCTAATACCAGAAACAGATAAAGATAAGAAAAAAGAAAATTACAGACCCAATAAAAAATTTTTCAACAAAATACTAATCAAATCCAACAGCAAATTAAAAGAATTGTTCATCATGATCAAGTGGGTTTTATTCAAGTCATGCAAAACTGGTTCAATGCAAGAAAATCATCAGTGCAATAATACACATAAATAAATTGAAGAAGAAAAATCACGTGATCATTTCAAATGAGGCAGAAAAGCCATTTTGTAAAATACAGCATCATTTCTTGATAAAAACACTCAGAAACATAGCAATAGAAATAAACTTTCTCTACATGATATGGGCATATACGAAAAACTCAAAGCTCACGTTTTACTCAATGGTAATGCACTGAAACCTTTCCTAAAGTATCCACAGCTAGACAAGAGGTCCACTGTCTCCAAAGTTGTTTAATATTTTGCTAGAAGATCTAGCTAGAGAAATTACTCAAGAAAAAGAAATAAAAGAATACAGATATGAAAAGAAGTAAAAATTTCGCTTCACTGATTTCATCATCTTATATCCTGAAAATCCTGAAAATCCACAGCAATGTTACTAGAGCAAATAAGTTTAGCAATGTGGTGGGATAATTAATTAATATGCAAAATCTGTAGTTTCTATACACAAGTAATGAGCAATCTGAGAAGGAAGTCAGAAAAAGTTTCCATTTCCATTAGCTACTAAAAGAATCAAATATTCAGGAATAAACTTAACCAAAGATGTAAATGATCTCTATTCAGAAAACTACAAACCATTGCTAAAAGAAATTAAAGATGACTTAAATAAATGGAAGTACATTCTATGTTCATAGATTGGAAGACTAGCTGATGTTACGATGCCAATTCAATGCAAACATGATCAACATTGCAAAAGCCATTTCAGATTGCTCAATTTATTTGGAAGTGTAAGGGACTACAAAAAGCCAGAAAATATCTTTAAAAAGAACGAATTTATAAAACTCTCACTTTCTGACTTTAAATAATTTTACCTAGCTACAGTGGTAAAATTAGCATGTTGCTGGCATGAAAATAGACATGTAGAACAATGGAAATGAATTTAGTCTTCACATATAGACCCTTACATCTTTGTCAAGTGATGTTTGACAAAACTGTCTAGCCAATCAATCTGGGTCAAAACAGTCTATTCAACAAATGGTGTTGGGATAACTGGATATTCATATCCAAAGAAAGAGTACACCATATCTATACCTTAAACAAAAATTAACTTAAAATGAATAACAGACCTAAATATAAAAGCTAAGGCCATAAAACTACTAGAAGAATATACAGTGAAACATCTTCAAGATTTGCTGGTAGGTGGTGGTATCTTAACACCTAAAGAACACACAACAAAGAAAAAAATAATAAAAAATGGAACCTCCTCAAAATTAAACACTTGCATTTTAAAGGACTGTCAAGAAGGTGAAAAGGCAGCCTACTAATTGGGAGAAAATATTTCCAAATCACATATCAGATAAGGGAATGATTCCATGTTATAAAAAGAGATCATACAACCTAACTTTCAAGATGACCAACCCAATTAAAAAATGGTCAAAAGACACAAATAGACATTTTTCCAAAGAAGCACTACAAATGGCTAAAAAGCACAAGATAAGATGTTCAACATCACTAGCTATTAGGGAAAGGTAAATAAAAACTACAAAGAGACACTTCACATTTTATAAAATGCCCATTATTAGAAAAACACAAAACTACAAGTGCTGGAGAGTATGGGGAGAAAAAGTAAATGTCCTACATTTTTTTTGGAATTTAGAATGGTACAGCTTATGTGGAAGACAGTTTGTGCAATTCCTCTGTAAGCTGTATATTTAACTGCTATATGATCCAGTAATCCACTATAGGTAATATATTCAGAAGAACTGACAAACTGACATTTGCACACTAATTTGCATATCAACACTATTCACAATTGCTGAAAGATGTAAACAACTTAAATTTCCACCAACCATTGAATGAATAAACATAATGTGATATACACGTATGATGGAATATTATGCAGCTGTAAGAAGAAACGAAATTGGGACACATGTGAAAACATGGATGGAACCTTGAAGACATTATGCTGAGTCAAATAAGCAGAACACAAAAGAACAAATAGTGTATGGTCTCACTATTAGGAACTAAATATGATGAGTAAACAAATGAACTTAAAATATAGAACATAGGTTACTAGGACATAGGATGAGGGTTAAGAAGGTGTAGCTGATGTAGATTTTTAAGAAGGTTGTTGTAAATGTGTGGAAATGGATATAGTTGATGTTAACTTGTTGTAATGAGTATAACACTGATATATAAATGTGATTGTGGCTGAAAGGGGCAGTTTATGATCATAAACGTCATTTGAAAGAAAGCTAGGGAATCATCTACAGACTGTAAACCATAGTGAACTCAGTGGTGAGTGGGGATATGAGATAGAATAAATATATGTCACTGTTACAAGGTGGTAAAAATATGGTGATACCTGGGAAAATAAAATGAATGTTCTTTATGGGCTGTATCTAATAGTAACAATGTAATATTCTTGCACCAATTGCAAAGAAGGTACCACATCTTTGCTAAAAGTCCATAATAGGAGGGGATGAGGAGTATGTTTTTTTTTCCTGTTGAAGTAAGGAAAGCATTCTGATGTTGACTGAGGTGATGGCAGCACAACTCTGTGAAGAAACTGAGAAGCTCTGATTGTACTCTTTGGATGTACTGTAGACGGCATGGTACTATATAACACAGTGAACCATGTGGTGAATAAGGAACTGAGGTTACCAGTAAAAATATGAGAATACTCTCTCATAAAGTACAACAAATATATAATACTAATAAATAGGATGGCTTATGGAAAAATATGCAAAATGTATGCTATTAACTATGGTTAGCAGTAATATTTGGATGCTGTTCTTTCATAATTTGTAACAAATATTCCAAAACATTGCAATGTCTTTCTGATGGGGTGGTATATAGTAACTGTACATTATCCATGAATGTTTTGTAAGCTTATGACTTTTCTAATTTAAAAAAATGGAATGCGGTATAGTTCAGGTGTTCCTTGATTTATATCTGGTTTATCAAAGAAAAATAATAAGAAAGCCCATATCAACTGTCAACTTAGAGGGGAAAAATGGTGAAACACATGCAAACAATTTAACAATAGTATTCTAGAATCCAAATGGAACAAAATATTTTCTAGAATGATAGATCCTAAATTGAAGAAATGTTGTATGCATATTATCCTACCTCAAATGATTTAGAAATGTGAATAAATACTATTAAGTGTTTAACACCAGCAAGTATCTGCAGCTAAGCACAATTAAGATGGGCAGATTTTTAATGTGTTCATCTAACAGATTGATTGTAATAACTAATTGAAATTCAGTATACTTCTTCTTGGGATTTAATATTTCTCCTTACTCTTACAACTAAATAAAATGCAAAGATAATATCGAGTTCACTGTTTTTAATTTGTATATGTTTGCTTTGGATGATAAATAAAGATTTCTTAATATTAACCACAAAATGAATTTCTATTGCCTACTTTCTCTCTGTCAAATTAAACCATGCAACCAACTCCTACAAATTTTATGATCATCCATTTAGGTGTTTTATGTGATGAGGTAGCAGAAAAAGTAAACATGATCTGTGTATGTCATGGAAAAGGTTAAAAAAATCTTACCTGTCAAAAAAATAATGTATTAAACCCACTCATAAAAAGTAAGAGAGTTCAAAGCTACATTTTCAAAAATATAGAAATATGCACTTAAGAAATTAATCATCATTAATAAAATGCAAATTGAAATAAATTTTAATTTAAGCAACTATAATATGTTAACAAAGCAGAGGAAATGAAAATATTCATACATCATTGGTTGAAAGAGAAAGACATGTTGTCATTTATGGATGTAATAGTTATTGTCTTAGTTTACTAGGGATGGACTAACAAAGTGCCGCAAATGGATTATCAAATAACCAGAAATTTATTAGGTGGCTTAATGCACAGTTTTGCACACTAGAACGTCATGTTAAGATGTAGGCATAGCCATGTTTTCTCTGAACTCTGGAGGGTTCTGGGAGTGGCAATTCAAACACAACTCAATCTCTACCTTGAATACTACTTTGTTCTCTCTCTCTCTCTCTCTCTCTCTCTCTCTGCAAATGTATTCTCCTTTAGGGATGGCAATTATAATGCCCACCCATCCCAGTTTGGCTTTGTCATTACTAATATCTTCAAGATCCTAGTAATAAATAGGATCACATTAATGAAACTGGAGGCTAAGATTGGAACATATCTGTTAAGGGACAAGTTCAATCCATAGCAGATATCAAATTTAGAGTCATATATAAGTTAGCACTCAGAAATTAATTTCCTTCCTGAACTACTCCTCAAGAAATAATGAAGTAAGGAGTAGATGTGGCTCAAAGAGTTGAGCACCCACCTCCCACATGAGAGGTCCTAGGTTTGGCTCCTGGTGACTCCTAAAAAAAAGAAAAAAAAAAAAAACAGACAATGAGCAGACAAGAAGCAAAAAAACTAACAAAACAAAACAAAACAATGAGGGCAAACAATGAGCAAAAACAACAAGCAAACAAACAAGGTAGCCATATCGGTG
>JAQZBX010066558.1:0-16092 GCA_029593785.1 Cabassous unicinctus
CAGAAATAGAAGGAAACTTTCTGAACATGATAAAGGGCATACATGAAAAAACCACAGCTAACATCATATAGAATGGTTAAATACTAAAAGCTTTCCCATTAAGATAAGGAAAAAGACAAGGATGCCCACTATTAGCATTCTTATTTAACATTTTCTTAGAAGTACTTGCTTGAGCACTGAGGCAAGAAAAAGATATAAAAGGCATCAAAATTTTAAAGGAAGATCCTATACATAGAAATCCCTGAGAAATCTACAACAAAGCTTCCAAACTTATAAATATGTTCAGTAAATTTGAAGGAAATACGATGAAAGTGCAAAAATCAGTAGCATTTCTGTGCACCAATAATGAACAATCTGAGGAGGAAATCAAGAAAAAATACCAGTTACAATAGTAAATTAAAAAATCTAATACCTAGAAATAAATTTAAAGATATAAATAACTGATACACAGAAAACTACACAGCACAGTTAAAGGAAATCAAAGGAGACTGAAATAAATGGAAGAATATTCCCTGTTCATGGATAGGAAGTCTAAATATCATTAAGATGTCTATCCTACCCAAATGAATCTACAGGTTTAATGAAATCCCAATTTAAATAAACACAACCTTTTTTTACTAAATTGGAAAAATTAACTATGAAATTTATTTGCAAGGGCCACAGACCCCGAATAGCCAAAGACATATTGGAAAAGAAAAAATGAAATTGGAGGAATCACACTACCAGACATTAAAACATACTGCAAAGCTACAGTGGACAAAACTACATGGTATTGGCTGGCTGATGGAACCAATTTGAGAGTTCTGATACAGATCCTCACAAATTCAGTCACCTGATATTTGGCAAGGCCACAAAACCCATTCACCTGGGAGAGAATGGTCTCTTCAACAAATGGTGCTTGGAGAACTGGATATCCATATCCAAAAGAATGAGAGAGGAACACCATCTCACACCATATACAAAAATAAACTCAAGATGGATCAAAGATCTAAACGTAAGAGCCATGACCATAAAGACCTTGGAAGTTAATATAGGGAAGCATCTACAGGACTTGGTAATAGGAAATGGCTTCAAGAACTTCACACCCATAGCATGAGCAGCAATAGAAAAAATAGATAAATGGGACCTCCTCAAAATTAAAGCCTTTTGGACCTCAAAAGAGTTTGTCAAGAAAGTGAAAAGGCAGCCTACTTAATGGGAGAAAATATTTGGTAACTATATATCTGATAAGAATATGATCTCCAGCATATACAAAGAAATCCTATTTCTCAAAAATAAAAAGACAAATACTCCATTTAAAAAATGGGCAAGTGATTTGAACATTCACTTCTCCAAGAAAGAAATACAAATGGCTAAAAAGCACATGAAAAGATACTTGACATCACTAGCTGTTAGGGAAATGCAAATCAAAACTACAATGAGGTACCATCTTTACACCCATTAGACTGGTAGCCATTAAAAAAACAAAGTACTACAAGTGTTGGAGAGGATGTGGAGGAATGGGATCCCTCATCCATTGCTGGTGGGAATGGAGAATGGTCCAGCCATTGTGGAGGACAGTTTGGCTGTTCCTCCAAAAACTAACTGTACATCTGCCATATAAGCAAGCAATTCTACTGCTGGGTATAAGCCCAGGAAAACTGAAAGCAAGGACACAAACAGATATATGTACACCAATGTTGATAGTGACATTATTCACTATTTCCAAAATTTGGATCAACAGATGAATGGATAAACATAATGAGGTATAAACATACAATGGAATTTTACTCAGCTGTAAGAAATACAGTACTAACACATGGGATAACATGGATGAAATTGAGGAACTTTGTTGAGTGAAGCAAGCCAGGCATTGAAAGGCAAATATTACATGACCTCACTGACATGAATTAAGCAAATCGAGCTGAGTCAGAGAGCTAGAGTCTGGAAGATAGGTTTACAGGAAAAAGGAAGGGAGAAGAAGGTTGTGAGCCAATGCCCATATGGGCGAAATCTATAATAAGGTAAAAGTGAGCAGTTGTGCAGTGAAGAGATATTACAGGGGTTTACGGTTACTATTGGGTTGGGTGGTGCAATCTTAACAGGGGGTTAAGGTGCGGAGGATGGTTTGGATGGTCCATGGAACTGGGGAGAGGGTTGGGGGAAGGAGCTGGTGAAAACTTGGGATTGGTGGGTACATGGGTGAAAATACAATGTTGAGAAAACTCTTATGGCAATATGACAGGGAAGCATTACTGATTTAGGGTGCTGAATTGGGAAGCACTTGGGACAGAGTGCACCTGGGACAGTCCCTTAGAGAATGAGTGGGTAAACATTTTGTCATAGTGCACTGTATCAGTGGAGGTGACCCACATAATGAGTGGGAAGGAGTTGGACTCCCATGCTGGGGAGGGCCAATATGTTCTCAAACATAGGGGAGGGTGTCTCTTGAGAGCATGGGGAGTTCCTAATAGGGGAGGACAGACTAATGGTCCAACCTTCAGCTTTGTGGCAAGTATCTATGACTCTTGTCCTTTAAGGAGTGAGCCTCATGGCTGCCATAAGCACTGAGGGGAGTGAAAGGGAGGAATAGAATAGGTTCATTTGGGAGTATTTAGGGGGCAATGGAAATATACTGCATGAACTTGCAATGATGAACACAGGCCATGTAAAATTACAACAAAAAATTATAAAACTGTATGGTGTAAAATGTAAACCATAATATAAACCATTGAATATGGTTGGTAGCTATGTTTCAATATTTATACATCAGTTGTAACAAATGTACCATCTACAGGTTAAAAGATTATTAATAAGGAAGGGGTTAAAGGGGGAGGATGTTGGGTATATTGGAGTTCCCTATATTCTGTATGTAACTTTACTGTGACCTAAAACTTCTTTGAAGACAATATTTTGAAAAAGCAAGACATGGGGAAGAAATTGAAGAAATTGCCACTGTACATAAAGGACATCTGATATTACAGTGATGAAAGGCAAAATGTAAAAAAATTATTTTAATTTTATAATATTTTCATTTTTTAAATACCCCAATTTCTTAAACTTTATTTTAGTTTTAGTTACTCTAAATTATTATGTATTTATTTCACATTTTTAAACTTATCATTATTATTTCATTTTCTTTTTATCAAATTTGGCAATATACTTGGCTTCATTTTTGAAGAAGTTTGTATCACAGAAAGGTTAAAACTATGGCATTGATGGGGAATACATGGGAGGAAATTCACCTGGGCATACATATAAGGTATACAAATATGTTCAAATCTTTATAGGGTATTGCCACAATGGGTGGAGAATCACACAACAACCAAAAGATTATTGAATTCCCATCCTAGGGAGCTCTGCCACATTCTCTAATGGAACACCAACAATCCCCCAAGTAAAGGGCAATGACAAGAGTAGAAAGATGGTCAATTGATGGGCCCTTGATATTGATGCCTATGCTTATAAGCCTTTTGGTCTTGAATTTGCAACTTAGCCTAGTGTTGTAGTGTACCTAAATTTATCTCCTGAGAGCCTCCTTGTTGCTCAAATGTGGCCTTTCTCTAAACTAATGTCAGCATATAAATGCATTACCTTGCCCCCAGTGAGGGACATGACTCCCTGGGATGAGCCTCCTTAGCACTGAGAGATTACTACCAAGCACCAACTGGTAATACAACTGGAAAAAGACCTTGAATAAAAGGGGGAAAAGGAAAAGTCAAATGAGTGTATATGGCTAAGAGACTTCAAAGTGAGTTGGGAGGTCATCAGAGAGGTAACACTTATGCATGTCTCAGCAGGATCACATACATGGTTAAAGTAGATACTACTCCAAATAGTGAGGCTCCTGAGGGCTCCAGGGACACCCAGGTTCCATGGTCATGGCAGATAGCTTCGGAGTTTGTTGCCTTGCCTGTGAGCCCTACTTTGGAGTCTGTGCTCCTGATGGTGACATAGTTAATCTCAGATGTGACTTCTCTACACATACCTCTTCTTATTAAAACCTATTTTAGGTGCTGGAGTTGGTACGTGTACATCCAAGAGACTTTAATCTCTGGGCTGTTTTTATGTCAGTTGGGCCCTGAGCTTCAGCAGAATTTCGATACCTACTTTCTAGTTCTTTGGACTCATCCAGGACAACTAACAAGGAGGTGAGAAAGGACAACCACCACACCAAGGACCTGAGAGAGTCTACAACTGCAAGCAAGAGACTCGCATCCATCAGCCATATAGAATCAAAGACCCCTCTCAATTATAGGTGGTGTGGGCATCACTATCCCAGAATCCTCAGGATTGGGGAATAAAATATGGACTAGAGTAGACTTACTGGTATTCTGCTATAGACTTATTGTGATTCTAGCAATGGAAGAAATTATATCATTGATGTGGAGATAGTGGCCACTGGAGGTGCTGTATAGTCAGGGAGAGGGAAAAAGAGGTGCAATATGGGGGCATTTTCAGGACTTGGAATTGACCTGATTGACATTGCAATGACAGATATAGGCCATTATTTATCTTGCCATAGCCTACAGTATTGAGTAGGAGAAAGTGTAAATTTCAATACAAACTATAATCCTTACTTAGTGGCAATGGTCTAAAACCTGTTCATCAATTGCAATGAATGTACCACACTAATGAAAGAAGTTGTTAATGTAGGTAAAAGTGGGAGTGTGGAGAGTGGCTCATACAGGAATCCCTTATATTTTTTTATGTAACATTTCAAGTAATCTAAGTATCTTTTAAAAATAAATTAAAAATATAATAAAAATGAATAAAACATATTACTTAGGTATAGTGTTAAAAACAGCATGGTACTGGCATAAAGACAGAAAGAATGACCAGTGGAACAAAATAGAGAACTCAGAAATATACCCTTTCATCTACAGTCAAGTGATTTCAGACAAGGCTGTTAAGCCCACCCAGTTGCACCAGAACACTCTTTTCAACAAATGGTGCTGGGAGAAATGCATAGCCATATCCAAAAGAAAGAAAGAGGACCCTAATATCACACCTTATACAAAAATTAAATCCAAATATATCAAGAACCTAAATATAAAAGCAACAACCATAAAACTCCTAGAAGAAAATACAGGAAAACATCTTTAATATCTTTTTGTAGTCAGCAGTTTATTAAACCTTACACCCAAACCACTGAACTAAATTTTTAAAAAATGCATAAGCTGGACCTCCTCAAAATTAAACACTCTTGTACCTCAAACGACTTTGTCAAAAGGGTGAAAAGGCAGCTGACTCAATTTGAGAACATATTTGGCAATAACATCAGATAAGGTTTTAATATCCATGATATATAAAAAGATCATACAACTCAGCAAAAAAAAGACAAACTACCCAATTGATAAATAGGCAAAAGACTTGATAAGATTATTGTTCAAGGAAGAAGTATAAATGGTGAAATAAACACATGAAAATATGTCCAACATCATTAGCAAGATAGGAATAATGGAAGCTTTCTCAGTATGTTAAAAAGCATTTATGAAAAACCTACAGCTAGCATTGTACTCAACTGTGAAAGACTGAAAGCTTTCCTGCTGAGATCAGGAACAAGACAAGGATTCCCATTGTCACCATTATAATTCAATATTGTGCTGGAAGTTCTAACCAAAGCAATTAGACAAGAAAAAGAAATAAAAGCCACCCAAATAGGAAAGGAAGGAGTAAAACATTCACTATTTGTTGATGACATGATCCTGTACCTAGAAAATCCTGAAAAATCCATAACAAAGGTAATAGAATTAATAGATGAGTTTAGCAAAGTGGCAGGATACAATATTAAGATTCAAAAATCAGCAGCATTTCTATACACTACTGATGTGCATTCTGATGTGCATTTTATGTCTGTATCTGTGGGAATGCCTTAACTTATAATTTATTCTTTAAATGAAATTAGTGAACTCCACAGGAGTAAAACACTAGCCTTACTTTGCAATCAATGTGTAAAAGCATTCACCCAACCACCAGTCTTGGTGTGCAGAAGAAAATTCAGAGTAGGAATAACCACTAAAATAAAAAATTATTATGAAAGGTCTTTATTACTAGGGCAAAACCCTTAGCGGGGTTGCCAGATAATTCATGCTGGCAATATTATTCAATGAAATTATGAGAAATAATTCATTCATACAGAAACATTTGTGAGGCATATAGGAATTCACTCTATGTAAAACACTCTCAGGTTCATAAATAAAGTCTTCAGTGAGCATTCATTCTCTAATAACATTGATATTCTTCCTCTGAAAAGGCAATAATCCTGAACTTACAATAGGTAAATCTTCAGCTGGATTTCATATCAGAAAGCCCAGACTGGAAAACAAAACACTTTATAGGTATCCAATTCAGCAAAGAATCAATAATTTTGAAAAACCCTTTTGACTGAAAATATGTAGTAAAACAATGTAGAATTGTGGTCACCAGAGAATACTGAATAAAGAATTTTGTAAGAATATGAAATGAGATTCAACCCAATAGATTAGTATTTTCAAATACTGAAGAAACAAATGCCCCTGAATAATCTATTAAGTCCCAGTTTTTTAATGTACATATAAACACAAATATTTGGATCAGTCAAAAAATAACTTTGAATGAAAACTGAAACATTTAGAACAGAAAATTATCTTATTCTTATCTTAATATTACAATATGTATGTGCCTGTCAGGGATGTAGACACACATGAATAAATAAACTTTGTAAGTTTTTAAGTACATAAATTCTTCTCTTTTTTAATGCAATTTGAAATTTAGCATCAAAATTTATGAAGGAATTAAAAATTAAATATTTACATAAAAGAAAATGTTCAATCCTTGAGAATTATGCATGCATTGACAAGAAAAATTTCCAAAATCTGTCAGTGAGTCTTTCCAAATATTAAAATTTTGCTACATAAGAACCATTGTCAGGAAGAATAGATATTATAGCAAACATGTACATGGAGGTACATCAAAGATGTGGGACTGTCCAGATTCCAGAATTCCTTGAATACTTTTACTAATTTGTGTAACCAACAGAACTGCCCCTGTTCAGAATAGGCAAAACCAAGAATGTAGAAAGAAGCCATGAGGCTCTGATTCAGTGCATGTTTCTCAGACACAAAACTCATGAATCATCAAATCATCCCTACAAGTGACTCCAACTTCCTTCTACAAACATGCTCAGAAGAACAAAAAGAAAATAGTCAGATGTCTCTCCACTACAAGAGAAGGCCTCTTTCTTGTACTAATTTGTAGTTGATAATTATCCTTGTTTATTATGTGGTAAAATGAGAACTTAGAAGATTATAATTATTTAACCCCTGTGTTTATGAAGGATTATGCAGTGGCTTCATCCAACCCTTTTAATTTCTGTGCTTTTAATATTTCTTATGGATGGATATTCAAGTTCAATAACCTTGGCTTCTATGTGTAAAGTTTCTTAACCCCATCCATTGAGTTTACACATGTAATGTAGTTTGCTAAACCTTGCACTACTGTACTTCTCCATTTTTTCATGGATTTTAATCATTTCCTCAAATTTATGTACCATGCTGTCTGAGTTTCTAGTTTACTATGACAAATATAATACAATGAATTGGCTTAACAGAAGAGATTTATTGGATCATACTTGCAAAGGTTAAAAGCCTTGCTTTCTCTCCAAACACTGGCATTCTGGTGCTGGCTTGCCAATGATCTTTGGGGTTTCTTGATTTTCTTTTCACATGGTGATGCTCTGTCTTTTCTATTTTTTGTTAAATGATGTACAGATTCTGCTTCTCCACATGGCATTCTCTTCATACAGTCTGCAGTAATATGATTAAGGCTGAATCTCAAGCAGTTGGGCAGCATTTTAACTTTAAAACTGACATTCTCCAAGTATCCTTTATACAATGGTTCACACCAACAGAAAGGATTAAGTATATATTTTTTCTTTCTGGCATACATAATTCAACCTGCTATAGATACTTGCAGTAATTATTCTACATTGCTTTTCTTCTAGCTCCAATATCAATGTCGGTCTTGTCTTTTTTTTTTTCTATTGATTATTCATCACATTCCTTGATGGCTGGCACAGATCAGATTTTTTTTATTGTCTGTCAGTGTTCAACAGTCAGGCAGAGATTGATGATGTCATTTTCCCAAAAGAGTTTGACTATTGCCTCCCTTAAGCAAAGAAATGGAGGGCTTATCACTTTTTAACTCTCAGGATTTAACTGCCCTCTAACCGAGTTACAGCTTTGATTATAGTCAAACTAATCTACTTGCCTTTAAGGCCACTTTTGTTTACTGAATTATTGCAGGCATATTCTTGTAGCTGGGTGTTATTTCCAAAGAACCGTGAAACTGCAGGATAAGTTATACTACCATTCTTGTGTAGCACCAGTTAATATAGAGGTGTGGGGAAAATCAATGTTGAGTTCAGAGATTCTCTATATTTCAACCCAACCACTGCATGCCCACAGGCCACCTGCCTATCTGCCTGTTTCAATGCCTTAGTAATGTCTTTCTGACTATGATTTTCATGGTCTAACTAAGAAGATTCTTCCATGTGTGGAAATGTGTAGGGGCCACTCCTATCATAAAGTCTCTTCTCTTTCTGGAATCTTAGTTCACGTGGTTCTTCCTATTTGTCTAATTACCTGGCCCTTAAAACATGGATGTTTTAATGAATCATTTATTTACTTGTCTTGCCTCTACCACCATATCCTTCTTGGAATCAGAATCCCCTATATTTTGCTTACAAAAGACACCTTAATAGTCCTCAGCCTAGAAAAACAGCCTCTTCCTCTTGGGACTTTGTAATCCCACTCTGAAAAGTGTCAAACGTCTTAGTAGAAAAGCCAGGTATATGCAAATCATTGTGCTTCCTCTTCTTTGAGATTGTACCTTCATAAATCCTGTATATAATGGTTGCTTTCCAAAGCCTTCAAATAGATTTTTTGACAATTTTAACCAGGTTTATCATTACATGTGGGGACTAATAAAGACTACTCAACTGTGAAAAAAAAACAAGAAGAAAGAAATAAATCAAATACAAAACTACACACCTAGAGGAAATAGTAAAAGAACTGCTACAAATCCCAAGCCAAGCCAAAGAAAAGAATTAATAAAAATTAGAGTAGAAATAAATGAAATTGAGAGGATAAACAATAGAAAGAATCAACACAAACAAAAGTTGTTTCTTCAAGGAGATCAACAAAGTCAACACTTAGCAAGACTGACAAAGAAAAGAGAGAAGATGCAAATAAATAAAATCAGAAATGAGAGGGGGGACATCAGCATCGAATCTGTAAAAATAAGAGAGAATATAAGGGGATAATATGAAAAAATGTACACCAACAAAATAGACCACACAGAAAAAATGGACAAATTCCTAGAAGCACTCGACCAAACTACACTGACCCTAGAAGAAATAGAAGACCTCAACAAACCAATCACAAGTAAAGAGATTGAAATAGTCATCAAAACCTCCTAGAAATGAAATGCGTGGGACTAGATGGTTTCACAGGTGAATGCTACCAATCATTCAAAGATGATCTAATACTAATTTTGCTCAAGCTCTTCCAAAAATATTGAACAAGAAGGAATGCTACCAAATTCATTCTATGAAGCCATCACCCATATTCAACATCTAGATACATATGTACTTAAAAAGACAATTACAGACCAATTTCTCTAATGAATACAGATGCAAACAGCCTCAACAAATTACTTGCTAAATGAATCCAAAAGCATTTTAAAACAATTATATACCATGATCAAGGGAGTTTTAGGCCAGATATTCAAGGGTGGTTCAATGCAAGGAAATCAATTAGTATAATATACCACACTAATAGATTAAAGAAGAAAATAGCATGATCCTCTTGATTGGTGCAGAAAAAGCATTTGTCAAAACACAGCATCCTTTCTTGGCAAAAAACAAACAAACAAACAAAAAAAAAACACTCTAAAAATAGGAATAGAAGCAAACTTTTTCAACATGGTAAAGTACATATATGAAATACACACAGCTTCCAGAACTTTGAATTTGTTATTATGCATTATGATATTCTGACATCTCACACGACCTATAATTTGTCAAAGCCATACTACCCCACTCTTATTTACTCACCAAATGTAAATCAAATTTTCATTCTACCAATAAAATAAAATGTCATGGAATGCCATAATTTAATAAAGCAATTGCATTGTCTTCATGTAATTGTCATAGCATCTTACTCAGTAGTACTTGATATTGTTTTTTTTTTTTTTTTACTCTTGAAATGTTTCTGGTCTAGAAGGGAATATAGTTGGTTAAAAAATTAAGCTTTAAAAATGTTCTCGGGAAGCGGGTGTGACTCAGTCGATGGAGCTCCCGTTTACCATGTGGGAGGCCCTGGATTCGCTTCCTGGGGCCTCCTTGTGAAAGCAGGCCGGCCTGGCGCGGCGTGGTGGGCTGATGCAGGGGGACCTCACAGCAGGGGGGAGATAAGCAGACACGGAGAAAACACACAGCGAATGCACACAGCAAACACAAGCAGCAAGGGGGGGATAAATAAATAAGTAAATAAATCTTTAAATAAAATGTTCTCTTCTAAAGTAATATTGCTTTACTTTTGCTTTTTTTAGTTGGTGCAGAAAAGTAATAATAGCAAATGCTTCTTATTTAATAGTCTTTTCCTTTTCCATTCATTCAGGAGAGCTCCTTTCTACATTCTCAATGGCATGCTGCTAGATTCATGACTCACTCAATAAAGATATGAGATCCACAATTTCATGAAAAGTATTTTTTTTCTTTTTCAATGGCAAATAAAGAAAGAGCAGGTGCTCTCAAACAAATATTTTCAAGAAGTAGTACATGAGGTTGTGTGGTCAATAATCCTGGTTCTTGACGGGATTTTTGTCAGTTGATATGAAGCACACCTAGTACTTAAACACTCTATACCAAGTGCTTGGTAGTGAGTCATTATATTTTACTTATAGTAATCATTTTTCCAAGAAATGCATACACAACTAATAGTTACTCAGGCATAGAAATGCTTGATCTCTGTGTATTGCAAAAGTTCATTTATTCGTTATCCTTATGAAAATATAGTTACTAATCATTTAAACTACCTACATGTACAAGGCCAAACTTTTAGTAGATTTATTATAATCCACTGTCTTTGGTATGAATTAAAATAAATTAAATTCAAATGCAACAATTTTATGAGCTCAGATTAATAATAATTAATCTGGTTACATCAATTGTGTAAAATCAATTTCAGATTTCATAAGGCATAAAGTAAATTTCTCCCTTTAGAAGCATAGTATCTTTCAGGATGATAACTATTTTTATTAATTGCTTTATAGCACAAATATACACAATAGTGACATTGTTAAAATTTTAAAGATTAGGGTAATGAAAATTTTGTGGGAAAAAAATTTCATTAAAAATTTACCAATTAAATAAATACTTGCTTAGTTTCTATGCTAAATCACTCTAAGCTAGTCACTGAAGATATATCGACTACCCTCAAGCATAATATAGTTTAGTGAAGAAAATTTACATATAACGATTACATACATAATGTTAAATTACAACTAAAATCAGAGCTATGATGGAAAGGCAAATCTTTTTGGAAAAGAATCTAATAGAAGAAATTGAACTAATCTGGAATAATCCTAGGCAAAGGAAGCCTCATGGATAAATGGTCCAGTGGAGGAAAATGCAACACTAGATTAGAAATAAAAAAATGGTCATAATACCATATGGATTGCATATCCAGAAGTTATAAATATCTTCAACTTTTACTGGTATAAATTCAAATCTCCTGTCTATTGTTTGAACTCTTCAAAAATTTCTTTTTTTTAAAATTTTTTATCATGATGAAAATAGTTTTTTTAACTTTATTTTGTACATTTAATAATTGAAAATATAAATAATTAAAAATTAAAAAGTAAATACAGATGAATAAATATATACATCTCTGAATTAAATGTATTGGATACATATAAAAATTCTGAATCAAACAATATGTTACACAATATATTTGGTTCATCATAATACATTCATACAGTATTTGTCCTTTTTGTGTCTGGCTTTCTTCTCTCAGCATAAATTTCTGATGCCTTAGACATTTAATAGTATAACCCTCAAGCTACTTTTGCCTCATGGAAATAATTGATCAAAGCTATCTTTTACACTGTCTGAGACTTTCTTGTCAAACATCTATACTCTCTGCCTTTGTCTTTCATGACAAATATCACTATAGTTCCTACTCCCAGATTAGACTTTCATTTTGTCCCACCATTTACTAATTTTTGTTTTGTACTGCTTCCACCTCAACTTATCTTCCTTTCAATTAAAGATTAGATATTACCTTACCAAAACTGATTTGATATGTTGCTGCATAAACATGCATTCAATCTAGGCATCCCTCTGATCTTGTTGCCTTATTCTATATTCCCAGAAGTTTGTTTTCATATTATTATGAGGACATGTACCAAAATATTATAAAGTTAAATTAAAATGTACCTATCTCTTCTCAATGGAATATAAGAAAAATTACATAAAATTGGTCTGGAAAGAAAATATCTTGTCCAATATCTTATATCTCTTAATTTGAGAATTGATTAATCATATCACCCAAGGACATAGCATTGAGAAACCCCCTTTGCTAAGAGTAGCCATACATTTTATTTGCCTGAGTGAATCCATACCTATACCTGATATCCCAGGATCCTGCTCATTTTAGAATTTACAACAGATGCAGTTGTCCCTATTAGGAAGATAGATATAAGACCAGCATATTTCTGCCCAATTGCAAGTGAAATCATACTATTTGTCCTATCTGTTTTATTTGAGTTTAGGGGATGCTTCTTAATACCAATTTACTGAGCACATTCAGAGATTATATGATAATCAAACTGGACATAGCCAATATTATTGGCACACTATGCAACTGGATTATTGATAGAATTATGTCAGTGAATGAAAATTTCAAAACACACATGATTTTAACTCTGAATTTGAAGGACAATGTTTTTTCCTTAGCAGTTTCCTTACTCTGGTCTTCATAACCATATTTCTAAGATGATGGGATGCATGGTGAGTGACATCATAATATAGCATGCTGAAACTACCAAGTCTGAGAGTGATGGAGATTTGGGAAGAGAGAGTGAATAGGCAAAAAACACAGAAGAGAGAAAAGAGTCATAACAATGAGATGAAGCAGACATGTTGAGAAAGCTTTGGATCTGCCTTCTCTGGATATCAATCTCAGCAGAATGGAGAAAATAATGTAAGAAATATCAATAAACACAAAACAGACAATATCTAATACAAAGCTGACCCAATCACTATGAATTGCCCAATGTTATAAGACCAGTAAAGGGAAAGGAGTTGTGGGACATCACAGAAGAAGTGATGAATATCATGAGACCCACACATGAGTACTAAGAAGGTGGAAGCTGTGTACAGAACTGCATTGAGAACTCCACTGACCCATGAGTCAACCATTATTTGTACACAGGCCCTAGGGGTTGTGTGTTCATGATGATTTCATATTGGAATGGGTGGCAGATGACAACATAGTGGTCATAGTACCATCACTGTGAGGAGAATTATTTCTATAGTGTTTAAGAGGAATAAGAAATGTACTTATGGCACACACCCCAGGAATGAGATGGTTTTTTGATTAGCCAGAGAGTTAGCAATGGATCTGGGGACAGTGATGGAAATGAAGCAGAGATCCAGAAAGAACAGGTTCTTCTGGAAGTAGTTCATGAGAGTATACAGCTAAGCATCCTTTGTGGTGAGAAAGATAATGAGAAGATTCCCTAGTAGGGATGCCAGGTAAACTATCAAAAAAGTATAGCTTATAAAATCTGGATCTCCTAAACCTCAGAATACCCCATGAGGAAGAATCTGGTCCCCAAGATGAAGTTGTCCATTTCTCTGGGAATTTAAACAGTTACTTTAAAAAAATAAAGTGAGCTACTGGAGAATGGACAGAAGTGGGTTATTATAATTATTTAATTATTATAATTATTACAAATATCCTTTCTAACACTCACCCATATATCTATGAGAAAATTTGAGTCCACAAAGTAGTTACTGTGGTAATTTAACCCCAGTATTCTACATCACATGTGTAACTATAAAAGGATATCAGTCCCAAATCACCACCAGGAAATTTTATTTAGATTAAGGATCATATTTCATATCTTATGTATACAGAATTTCATACTTTTTATGTTTCAGTAGGTAGTGAGAAAGACATGGATTTTGGAGCAATCAGTTCAAGCACATATTTCAACTAAGCCATTTACTAGGTTTGTGACCACAGATAAATTAATAGAGTATCAGTTTGCTCAATTTACACTGCATACTTTTTTTTTGGATAATTACACTGATACAGTTAAATAATGTAGATTAAATGCCTATCATAATTTCTGTACAAAAATGAATAACAAGTATTTCTTCTTCTATCATGTCTTTCTTCCTTATGCCACTAACAGGAAAAATAGTGAAAAACCATGAAATTTGAAAAAAAATACAGACTCCTGCCTAGTGCGCATACTTATTTTGAACTTTTAAATATTTTGAGCTATTCTACAATTCCATAAGTTGCCAAAAGCTTTTAAGAATGCAAATAAATATTTTCCAATAAAAGGGAAACTCATTCTGTTCTACTGTAATACAGTTAATTATTGCTTTGAGGCAAATGCATTTTACATCTATTTGAAAATTCTTTCATTTTTTATCTACCCTTATATATGTGAAATGTGATTTCTCCTCTGAAAAATTTGTAATAACTTGATGATACACTCATTCATTAACAACTTAAATAAAATATTTTGCATGAATTATTTATATTTGTCTGAGTCATTGTTTTATCCTTTACAAATGTCCATTATAACCTGAAACAGAATAATCAATGATACTTAGACTCAACCATTATAAAAATAACTTGAGACATCTTAGATAAACATATTAGCAATTTAACAGGGGCATTAGTGATTTTGAAGACAGAACATCTGAACTGGAAAAGACAGGAGAACAAAAAGAGAAGAGTACAGAAAAAAAGGAAAAGAGTCACTGGGAATTGAGTGTCAACATGAAACACACAAACTTTCACATTATTGGTGTCCCAGAAGGAGAAGAAAATGGGAAAAGACCAGAAAGAATATTTGAGGATATAATGACCAAAAAATTCCCAACCCTTATGAAAGACAAAAATATCAATATCCAAGAACAATGTAACCCAAACAGAATAAGTCTGAATAGACCTACCCTGAGACACCTAGTTTTCAAAATGACAAATATCAGTGATAAAGAGAAGATTCTGAAAGTAGCAAGAGAAAAGCAAAATATCACATACAAGGAAACCTCAATAAGATTAAGTGCCAACATCTCATCAGAAACTATGGAGGAGATAAGAAAGTGGTATGATGTATTTAAGGTGCTGAAAGAGAAAAACTGCCAGCCAATTTTACTTTATCCAGAAAGGATGTAAGAGGCAAAGAACTCTATATCCAATAAAGCTGTCCTTCAAAAATAAGGATGAGCTCAAAGTCTTCAAAGATAAAAAATTGATAGAATTTATAACCCAAAGACAAGAATTACAAGAGATATTAAAGGGAGTTCAGAAGCCTGAAAGAGAAATCAAGGGCAAGCGACTTGGAGAAGTGTGTAGACATAAAAACTGTTAGGGTAAAAAGATAGACAATAGTACAATATGACAACAGAAAGCCAAAGGTCAAAATGGGTTAAATAAGTAATCCCTTCACAGTAATAACATTGAATATTAATGAATTGAACACCCCAATCAAAGGACATAGACTGATAGAATGGGTATTTTAAAAATGTAAGCCATCTATATGTTGTCCACAAGAGACCCAACTCAGACATAAGGACACAACCAGGTTAAAAGTGAAAGGTTGGAAAAAGGTATTCCATGCAAATAGTAGCCAAAAAAGATCTGAAGTTGCAATACTAGTATTGGACAAAATATATTTCAAATGCAAAGCTGTTATGAGATGAAAAATGTCATTATGTATTAATAAAAGGGACAATACACCAAGAAGAAAAACCTATACTAAAAATTTATGCACCTAACCTGAATGCCCCAAGGTAAATGAGGCACACACTGGTAAAACTGAAAG
>JAQZBX010066559.1:0-16089 GCA_029593785.1 Cabassous unicinctus
CCCCCATAAGTTTTGATATGTTGTGTTCTCATTTTCATTTGTCTCAATATATTTACTGATTTCACTTGCAATTTCTTCTTTGACCCACTGAATATTTAGGAGTGTGTTGTTCAGTCTCCACACATTGGAAAATTTACTTTTTTCCTGTCTGTTATTAATTTCTAGTTTCATTCCATCATGATCTGAGAAGGTGCTTTGTATAATTTCAATCTTTTTATATTTATTGAAAGCTGCATTGTGACCTAACATGTGAGAAGCATTTCTTAAACTGTTTTTATTTTGCCCTCATTCTTGAAAGGTATTTTTGCGAGACATGGAATTCTAAGTTTACTGTTATTTTTTCTTAGCACACTGAAGGTATCGTTCTGCTGTCTTCTGTCATGGATAAGTCAGCTGCCAGCCTAATTGTTTTTCCTTTGAAATCTTGTCTTTTCTTTGTGGCTATTTTAAAAACATTCTCTTTCTTTGATCTTTCTGAAGCTTTATTTTGGTTTGTGGATTTCTTTGTGTTTTATATTCCTTGGGATTTATTTGGCTTGTTGAATCTGAATATGTCTTTCATCAGTTCTGGAAAATTCTGTCATTATTATTATTGCTTCAAATATGGCCTTTTTTTTTTCTTTTTAAGTACTGGAAGCCGGGGATTGAACCTGGTACCTTGTATGTGGGAAGCCGGACTCAACCACTGAGCCACATTGACTTCCCTGAGTTGTTTTTTTTGTTTGTTTTGCTTGTAGTTTGTTTTTGTTTTTTTTCAGGAGGAACTGGGAACTGAACCCAAGACCTCCCATGTGGGAGGCGGGAGCTCAATTGCTTGAGCCACATCTGTTCCCCAAATATGGCCTTTATTCCATTCCCTCTCTCCTTTTTTTCTGGATTTGATTAGATATGTATTATATGATTTTACTTTTACTTGTATCTCTTATGTTTTCTTTCATGTTTTCTCTTTTTTTCTTAATGGTGTATTCTGCATAATTACTTTTTTCTGTCTTCCAATTCACTACTTTCTCTTTTTAGTTATAGCTATATTTAAACTTGTCCACCTAATTTTAAAATATCAATTGTTACACCTTTTATCTCTAGTTCTATTTGGTTCTTTTCCAAATCTGCCTGACATTTTATAGTATATTGTCTTTCTTAATATTTTCAATCCCTTCTTTTAAGTATTTATTTAGCATACTTATATTATGTGTCTGATAATTCTAGTGTGTAAAGGTTTTGTGATTTTTTTTTTCTGCTGCCTATTGTTTCTGCTGGTTTTTGCCCATGACACTTTGTTTCCTTGTATATTTAGTGATTTTTGACAATGAGCTGCTGCTTCTCCTAGTAACTCTCTCTGGTGATTCTTTGAGCCCTGATTCTTTGAGCCTAAAGATTCTTCCAGAGAAGGTCTACATTTGCTTTTTTCAGGTCCCTGGGGGTGGGGGTGGGGGCATTCAGAGCCTATGGATGCCTTTAACTTAATTCTTGACTTGAAGTTTTTTGGACCACCCAGATAGTATGAATTTGGCCTGTAAACCCTCATGAGATCTGGTTTGTGGTTATAATTCCTCAGGGCTGAGTCTTCCCCCACCCCCAATACCACAGTTCAAGACAGAAGGGGATGATATTTCTAGTTCACACTTAAACTTATAGTATTGCTATTTCAGATCCCAGTTTAATGAGAAGAATTTTTTTTATTAGACTCCTTACCTCAGTTGGGCCCTGGACTTTGTCCCTTGTCTTCTATGCTTTGTGAGGCTATGAACACTAATGTTCAAGTTTACACTTGTTGGCATATTGGCTTGAATAAAAAACCAGCATCAGTACTCCATTTACCCATTTACCCTCTTTTGGGTTCTTGCCTTTCCTTAGTTTTTGGTCTGAGTTTTTTTTTTTTTACTTGTTAACTCATAGATGCATTAAGGAGATAGATGCATTTAAGAACATACATTTTGTCTAGCATTTTTACTTGCTTTTAGCAGGAAGATTAGTCAGAGTTCATCTGAACTGCTGTTTCATCTGAACCTGAACTCCTGATTTGTCTTTTTTGTTCTAGGACTCTGGGGCTTGGTCAACAATGCAGGCATCCTCCACCCACAGGGCTGCAGTGAGTGGCTGAGTATGGAGACCTATATGAACATCTTCAAAGTGAACCTGATCGGGTTGGTTGAGGTGACCTTGAGCATGCTCCCCTTGGTGAGGAGAGCACAGGGGAGGATTGTTAATGTTTCCAGCATCCTGGGAAGAATTGCTTTCTTTGGAGGAGGCTACTGTATCTCCAAGTATGGAGTGGAAGCCTTTTCAGATATTCTGAGGTAATTCTCTTAAGTTAAAAAAAAAAAAGAATAAAAACAAAAACACCTGTTGAACATTTAAATGTCATTCAGGTATTGTGCTGGTTACTTTCACTTACAGTATCTTATGTCATCACCCCCAAAATCTTGAAAAGCAGCTATTATTACTAATCCATTTTACATGAGGAAGATAAGGCTCAGATTTGTTAAGTATCTTTACCAAAGTTTGTCAGCTACAGCCATGACGTGGCAGAACTGTATTTTGACCCCAGGTCTTTGTTTCCTGCCACCATATTACATTTTAATTCCCAAGATTTAGCCTTGAAAAAATTCCACTTCTGCCTTCTTTTATCTTAACACAAACCTGTTCTTGTTCTTTCGTTGTGACTCTCTTTCACCCTGGTTCATCTGCTTCTAACTCACTTCTTCCTTCCCTTTGTTCTGTATATTTTTTCTTTGCCCAATAGCTTTTTTTCTTACTGATAACTTCAATTTGCTACGACCTTAATGGCCCTGTCTCTACCTCCTAGCTTCCCCCCCACCAAGATGGCTCCCTTGTCTGTCTGATTGTTGTCTGCTCGCTGTGTCTGCTCACTATGTCTGCTCACTTTGTCTGCTCGTTGTCTCTGTTCATCTCTGCTCATTGTGTCCACTCATCTTCTATTTTAGGAGGCACTGGGAACCAAACCCGGGACCTCCCATGTGGGAGGCGGGTGCCTAACTGCTTGAACCACATCCCCTCCCCTCCTAGCTTTTTGTCATGATCGTTTCAGCTTCAAGTCTCTCTACCAGCTACTTTCTTCGCTCTATATTTCCTGGGTTTAATTCCGGAGAGAGAATCCTATTGGCCATGTTTATTTATGTGTATATGTGTATGTCAAGTGGTACCATTACATGCCACTTTTGTGCATTTATGTGTCAGGCACTGGTGTAAGTGATTTGCATAACAACCCAATGCAGAAGGCATTGCTTTTATCCTCATTGTGCATATGAGGAAACCGAGGCACAGAGCTTTAGTCATTTGCCTGTGGTCATATGGTTAATGTGGGGCAGAGCCACTGTGCAGCCCTAAATTGGACTCTCCTCCCATCAAGTACCCTCCCTGGTCCAATCAGCTGTAGACTTTAGGGGACAGTTACACAGTATAAAATGTAGCACTCAAACTCTCCTTCAGCAGGGGCTGACCATGGGGCAATTCACCTGGAAATGAGTGGCAACTATTAAAGGCACCCTAAAGGAGTGTGTCTATTATCACGTGCATATTATGTTATCTGCCTAGGAAGAGAAGTGGGAAATAACCAAGGAAATCACTATGAGTTGCTACCATGTGGCAGGTACTTGGCCTGGCTTCCTGCTTACCCAAAGTCCTGTCTAACCCCATGTGGCCCCTGCCAGCTGATTCACCACCACTCAGGATTGGTCTCGTGGACTCAACTCATTCCCAGATCAAGAGCAAAGACGTTTATTTCAAACAACTCAAATCACTATTCAATTCCTTTGGAAAATTCCAGTTTGCCTTAGCTGTGCTTAGGATAAACAGGGAAAGGAAGTTTTGTTCCACATTTGGGTTGGGATCTTAAAGGGAAAGGGAGATGTGGTGGTGGGACTGAGTGGGAGAACTCCAAGGGGAAGTGAAATTCAGGGTAGCAGAGTCGCCTCTGGCTGGTATGGCCCCTCCCTCTTCCCCCAGGACGCATAGAGGCCTGAAATTCTAATTTGGTTTGCTAAAGGGAGGCTTTTCCTTCAGGACAGTGGTTCTTAAACTTTAGCATGCCTCACAGTCACTTGGAGGGCTTGTTAAACAGATTGCTGGTTCTCATCTGCAGAATTTTTGATTTGGTACGTCTGGACTGGGGCCTGATTGATCCACAGTCCACACTTTAAGAACCACGGCTTTAGCGGTCATGGTGCTTTGTGTTCTACCTTCTTATGCACCATTGTTTCAAATCTGTTTTTTCTTAACATTCAGCTTGGGCTTCACCTTCTCCAGCCAAGGCTGCCTGAGTCCCTGGATTAGGGAGAACCCTTGGATTAGGGAGAACAACTCATCACTGTCCCCAAAGTACTTCTACATTGGTGCACAATGTCATTTTACTTATTTATCTCTACACAAACTAAACTCCTTGAGGGCCAGGACCCTACCATACTTTACTTGGTGTAGGCAGCACTTAGCACAGTGCCTGGCACAAAAGTATTTGTAGAACTGTTTGTTAACTGACCTGAATATTCTGGAATGACCAATGACTTGAAATGTTAATGCCTGCATCATATTCCATCAGTGTCTTCTTGCAGTCTTTAAACACACTGTAAGTCTTCACAGGGTCCTGCCTTTGTTTTTGCAGTTCCCACTGCCATATATGCCACTCTTTCTTGTCTTTGCTTGGAAATTTCCTCTTTATCCTTCAAGGTTCAACTGGAATGTTTTCTCTTCACTGAAGCCTTCTCTGACTCCCTCAGAAAATCTGTCTGCATCTTCCTTTCTACTTCCAAAGCCCCTTGAATACCTGTCTTTGATAATTTTTTTTTTTTTTTTGAGCTGTATTGCAATTATTTGCTTTCTTGTCAGACTTACCTGCTATGGAGCATTTGGAGATGTGGAACCAAGTCTTAATCTTCTGAAATTGTGCATGGAAAACACTTAGGACAGTGCCTGTCATAATAAATTCTAATTGTTTTATTTTTCTTTGAATTCCTCAGTGTCTGGCACATAGTAGTTATTTAATAATTATTTGTTGAAGGAGTGGATGTGGGATTGAATGGTGATGGTAGTTTGTACCATCATGTCCCAATTGTTGGTCTTAGGGATCTTTAAATTTTTTCTTGTCTCCTCTATGTTTCTTTATTCTGTAAAATACTCAGTAAAAGTATTTTTATAATTTCTTTTTTTTTAACCCTCTGCTGAGAGCATTGAAATTGTGGTGTCTTTCATTCAAATGAGTTAACTTGAAGGGTTTTGTTTCAGGCGTGAACTTCGACATTTTGGAGTGAAAATCAGCATTATTGAACCTGGCTATTTCAAAACGGGAATGGCAGACATGGAGTTGTCCTTAATGAAAGAGAAGCAAGTCTGGGAAGAAGTCCCTGCAGATATTAAGGAGGCCTATGGACAGCAATATTTTGATGCCTGTGAGCTTTTTTCTTTTGATAAGGATAATGGGTAGCCTTGCACGAGAAGGAGAAAAGAGAGTTGGTGGGGTATGATTGGCACATCCTCTGAGAATGCAGCTCCTTAAACAAAGCCTGCCCAGACCATGAGGGGCCTGGGAAAGTCCCAATGGCCTTGTTCTTGACTTGCTGGTGTCTGTTTTGACTAAGAAAGGGGCAAAATAGGCAGCCTGGGGCTGGGGCCTGCCCTTCCTGCCCTGTCACCTGTGGGGCTGGCCACCTGAGCCCAGGGAGGTATTATGTGTTTAGAGGCATGGAGCCTCTGGGTCTTGAGAGGGAGTGCCCCTAAATAATTTGGCAGTGCTGGCGTAAGAGGCCTGCTCAACTAAAGTACAACTTTCACTGTTGCCTATCCTTTTGGTAGCAAAGGGCCTGGTCACAAACTCTGCCTTACTGTGACTGGTAGGAAGGTGCAGGGTAAGACAGATAAGTGAGTGGGGACCAAGTCTGTAGGGAGGGCCCTGTTGGCGATCCCGAGACTGGCCTTACGTGCAGGTCACGGAAGCCTTGTAGGAGTGAGACAGTACCATTTCACATAAGAAAGACCGTTCCAGTGACCTGGAAGAGGAGGCAAGGCGGCCCTCTTAGTGGAAGTAAGCCATGTACCCTAGTGTGAGGCTTGGCCTTTTTCTTCATGCAAAGATGTCAGTAGCTTGTCAGGGCTGAAGGGAGCAGACATCTTTTCCTCTCCGCACAAAGGCCCTTGGTGGTTAGCAGCAGCCCTGCCACTGGCGATGGGTGATACTGCAGTGCAGAGAAAAGGAAGAGAGGAATGTGCAGACAGAAGATTCCTAACCTAGAGCCCTGTCTTCTGGGTGCATCAAGCCTAAGAGGGGAACAATCAACAGGGGAGACAGATAGGAGTCAAGGAAGACAAGAAACAGTGTCTAAGGCACTCAGAACTCAGCCAGTTAGAAAACCACATTTCCTAACCTGCGCAGGGCTGGTCATTGTTCTAAGCTCTTTTCCCTCTAAAGTTTTTAACAATCTGTTAGGGAAGTTTTTTTTGCCTCTTGTGGGTATGTATCTATAGTTTGAGAATTGACTAAGAAGTGAGTATACATAAAAGGAGGGATGTGGGTATTTCATGATTTGTGCCTTCTCTTTTGAAAGGAGTTGAAATTGTTCATATATTTGTCCATGGATCAGAATAATCTAGATTAGCACTGTCCAAGAGAAATATGAGAGCCACATGTGTAATTTTAAATTTTCTAGTAGTCACATTTAAAAACAAAGGAAAAGAAACAGGTGAAATTAATTTTAATAATAGATTTTATTTATTCCATTATATCCAAAATATGATCATTTCAATCTAAAACACTAATGAGATACTTTACATTCTTATTTCACATTAATCTTTGAAAATTGGTGTGTAGTTTATACTTATGGCATATCACAATTTGGATGCTAAATTTTCCATGGAAATAACTTGAACTTTATTTACACTTAATAAAATTTACAGTTGTTAGCAGCGTTGTTCACAATAGTCAAAAAGTGGAAACAACCCAAATGTCCATCATCTGTTGAACAGATAAACAAAACGTGGTTTATACACGCAGTGGACTATTATTTAGTAATAAAAAGGAATGAAGTACTGATACATATAACGATGTGGATGAAGCTGGAAAATGTTATGCTCAGTGAAAGAAGCCAGGCACAAAAGACCACATGTCCAGAAGAGCAAATTTGTAGAGACAGAAAGTAGATTAGTGTTTGCCTAGAGCTGGAGGTGTGGGGAAGGAGGAGGAAGAGGGAGTGACTGCCTAATGGGTATGGAGTTTCTTTTTGGGGGTAATGAAAATGTTCTAAAGTTAGATTGTGGTGGTGGTGCACAACTCTGAATATACTTGAAACTATTGAATTGTACACATTAAGAAAGGGAATTTTATAGTTTGTGAATTATGTCTCAGTAAAAATATTGAATATTTACAATTGAAAAAATATATTCACATATTTGTGTTATTCCAAACATAGTTCAGAGTTTTCCAATAATTGAATAGAATATCAGTTTTTAAATAAAATTAATTAAAATTACATTTAAAAAACTTTGTTTCTCGGTTGCAGTAGCCACTTTTTTTTTTTTTTTGGCGATAGCCACATTTAAGGACTCCCTAGCCACATGTGTCTTGTAGCCATCATATTGGAAGGGACAGGTCTGGATTGGCCTAATTTTTGTAGAAACTAAAGCCGGTTCTATTTCTGAGAACACACACTGCAAGATCTTAAAATAAAAATATAAAAAGCAATATTGCTGATCACCATTTTTCTTTACAGTTCAAAAAAGTACCGAAAAAGGGCTGCTGAACTGCAGCACAGACCTGAACCTGGTCACGGACTGCATGGAACACGCTCTGACTTCTGTGTATCCCCGCACTCGATATTCAGCTGGCTGGGACTCTCAGTTCTACTTTATTCCTCTATCTTATTTACCTACGTCACTGGCAGATTATATATTGACTAGATCTTGGCCCAAACCAGCCAAGGCAGTCTAAAGAAAACTGGTGTGATAGCTCTTGGAATGAAGAAGACAATTGAAAGTCTGAAATTGATTGTTAGAATCTTGGTCATTTTAATTTCAAATCTAATTTTTTTTTGTAACAAGATTTCTTCCCTAAGCTCATTTATCAGGCATCATCAGAGAACCAGCATATTTACGTTCCAGATATCCAAAGCATGCTCCTTTAGGCGATGATTCTTTACTATTTTAACTATTTTTTGATGAGACTATTTCCAAAAGACATTATACTTCCTTACCCTATTAGAATAAATGGAAAACAATTTAACCTGTTTTGATGTTATTTCTTTATGTATATGAACAGCTGTTCTGTGCTGTGATAAACTATTGCTCAGGGACTACTGAGAAATATGAGGTCTTTCCTTACTTGAAATGGCTCTGTACTTTGATACTTTTTACAAATATTTGATTTTGCTTTTTCCTCCCTTTTTGCCAGCTGTCATTTTTTCAATGCATTTCTTCCTTATTTAAAAAGAAATGAATTTTAATTTTAAAAATCAAAACAGTACACACACACATAGTTAAAAATTCAATTAATACACAAACACTTAAAATGAAAAACAGCTGTCCCCCCACCCTCATCTTCATTGCTGCTCCCCAGAGGGAAATGCTTCAACTTTTAGCTATTTCTTTGGGTATTTACTGCCTTATTTCTAAATAATATACTTATACAGCTATTTCTGGGATATATTAATTTTAGACAGTTTTGATTGTCTTCCTGTTATGATAAATGAGAATTTTGCTTCCTTATACCACTTTCCAGCCCGTTTCTCTTACCCTCGTATTTCTAATATAATTTTATCACATTTTTGGTTAAATTAATAGTGTTTGCATTGTTAAATATGTGAATATTATTTACTGTTAGGCCAAGTATTTTTCCTTTGAATATATGGAAATCTAGGGTTGAAAAATAATTTTCTCTCAAAATTTTAAAAATATTGCTCCATGTTCTTGTATCTATTGTTGCTGTTAAGAACACCACTGCCAGTCTGATTCTTGTTCTTGTGTGTGTGAGCTGTTTTTGTCTCCCCTCTATGGGAACTTTTATACTCTTTTTACTTCAGGTGTTCTAAAATTTCACAATGATAGACATGGGGTAGATCTTTTATTCAGTTATTGTGCTGGGTACTCAACACAGTTCATAATGGAGGAGACAGAGGGGAGAATTGCTGGAGCAATGGAGAGTAGGTAGGTGAGAGTGGATGGGATTTGGTGCAATAGTGGAAGGGTTGGCTTCCGGTGGTAGCATGACAAACGAATCAAGGTTTTTAAAAATAATTGTAAGTTTGGAAGTAGGAGGTCACTGGCTTTCATTCAATAGCTCATCTATGTCAAGGTCAAAGAGGGAAGGATGAAATTGCTTAAACTTGCTGTTAAGAACATTTTTTGGACAGTTGGCAGAATTTGTATAAGAGCTAAAGCTTAGATAGTTGATGTTCTACATCAAAGTAGAACAGCCAGATGTCCCAATTTACCTGGGACAGTACCAGTTTATACCTGTTGTCTCTCTGTAAATTATTAATAGTGTCTCCTTTCATTCTCACAACTGTCCCAGTTTAGACAATAAATTATATGGTCACCCTACAAAAGGGAAAATCTGAAGTGGAGATTTCTCAGAAATAATTTGCTTTCCTCATAGAAGAGGACAGATGCAGACAACTTCATCCTTCCCTCTTATACTCTTACTCCGTCTTGAAAACTGAAGTGATGTCTGTATCTGCAGCAGTCATCTCACAACCTCACAAGGTCACCTCACAAGGTGACAAGCTGGAGGAAAAGGCCAAAAGATGCACATAGACTTTGAGCCTGACATAGATGAGCTTGCAGTCCAATACTGAGCTTTCTGCAGCAGCTTCTATTCCCCTAACCAACTGTCTCCCGTTTCCTCAGGAGCTGTTTGAAACATTCACCCTTGTTCTCAAATGCCTGACGCCATAATCTGCTTGTCATATTAAGAGAAAATTGAGGGTACCAAATGAGAAATCCCTCGCATTTCCTGTCTTCCCCACTGGCTAATACCATTTCCTCCCCTGCAGTTTTGTGGAAAAACTGTCCTCTTGTGAAAGGTCAATTCCCAATTCCCTTCACCCCCCACGCTACCCCAGCCCTATTCTCTACATGGAACCAAATTTGTAAACTTCTTTATCCAGTTAGAAATGGAACTTATATTTCTACGCAATTTCATTTTATGAAAAAGAGTGGTGCACTTTGTTTCAGGAGACGAAGTGCTTCAATTCTGCTGATCTGAGGACCTACTTTATTTCTTATTTATTGCAGTTACTTCTCATTAAGCATAGGAGCTGAAGTTAGAATATGTCATGTACAACAAAGTTTTCCTAAACTTTAATAGCTTTACTTTTACAAGCTGTTTCTAGACAGCTGTGTCATGTTGGCAGCCTAAGTTATAAAAGTTTAAAAGGTACAGGAAAAGCTGGGATGCAGGAGGGGACAGGATGTAATGATTTTGAAAGCAAAAGTACAGCTGGATCCACCCTTGTCATTATTCAGTGTCTGGGTTTTCATTTATAATAGCTCCTTTATCTCTTGCAGTGGGTCTCAAGAGGCTGCAGGGGACCTTAAAAGAGATTGTTCCCTTGTGCATAATAGTTGCTTAATAAATATTCATTGAATGAGAAAGCAGAGACAGGCACTTCAGAGCATTGCAGATAGAAAGAGCTGTTCATTAAGATGTGCTGCAGGTTTTGGTGTGGGTAGAGTGGTAATAAAATGGTAATAAAATGGTTTTAGGTGGAACACGCAGGGCACAGAGGCAACTGCATGGAAAAATCTTGCCATGAAGAACTTTTGAAGTGATTATGTAACAAAGTTAGCAAGAACGGAGGAAATCTGATGCCCCCCCCAAACCTTTCTTATATTCCTTTTGCTTTTGTTTTCTGAATTGGTGCCCATCTAATAGAACTGTGCTCCTGCTCCTGTGAAGGGCCAGCACTGGGGCCACGGAGGCGAGGGGGCAAGTATGGCAGCTTTCAGCCTGCAGGGAGCACACAGCTTAGATGACAGCAAACAACGCCTACCCCATCCAGGGACTGGGGGGCCTCAGAGAAAGGAGAGTTGCAACGGGAAGGAGAGCGTTTGGGGGTGGTTTCTCAGAGAATGTATCGGGTGTACTAGGCAGGAAAGTGAAGCAGACATTTGTAAGTAGTAGCAGACGGCGCATGAAGTGGGTGGTGAAGCAAATATGAAGTTGCCGAAGATCATTTTCAAGGCTTCGCAATCAGGTAAAATAATGCTGAGACATTGCTTCCTGGAGCCGGATGTTCTTCAAGCTGGTCTTTTTCTGAGGAGGTTGGGAGAAAACAAGTGAGGACCAAATCCCCAGATGGCAAGGGGAAGTGGGGAGAGAAATTTCACCCTCATTTGAAAGAATAGAAAACGATGAATAATGGATGACGGAGAGAAGGGAAGGAGGTCAAAGCATGTGTCCACCTCCTCTTTCAGGGTAGCCAATACTTGCTGAGCCCCCTTTTGTACTGCCAGCCGTCCCCAGCCTCTCTGAAGCCTCACTCCCTGCAGGAGGCCCTTCCTGGCTACCCAGTCCAACTGGCTTCTTGCTGTACTTATTCCTGGCTCCACTCCCGTGGTGTCCTGCCCTCTGCCTGTCTGTGACGCTAGGACCTGTTTGGATTTCCGTGCCTCTCCCAGATCTGAGCAGCCTGGGCACAAATCATTACACTGGCCTCTGAATGGGCCTTCTAACTCCCAGCTTCCTCTGCCTTACCCTTCTTTCCAGAATACCTTTTCATGACAACCTCAATTCTCTTGCTCAAAAAACATCAGGCATCCATTATCTAAGATAGAATGAAAAACAGCCATTAAAAGTCAAATTGTAGAAGGATGGTGCTTAATGACGAGGAAATGTTTGTGATACATTAAGTAAAATTAGATTATATTCAGTATGATCCCAAGTTTGTTAAAAATACAGGTCAAATGACTGAAAACATATAAATCAAGATGCTGACGGTGGTTACCAGTGATCTTTATTTTTATCTTTCTGTACTTTCCAATTATCTACAATAAATATGTCTATTGGGGATCGAATCATATCCACCACAAAAGGCATGTTCAGGTCTCAACCCCTGGTGCTGTGGGTATGAACCCATTTGTAAATAGAACTGTGAAGGTGTTAATAGATAAGGTGAGCCTAAACTGAAGGAGGGTGGGCCTTAATCCTTTATGGCTGAAGTCCTATAAGCAAAGGCAATGGGACACAGAAAGAGAGAAGCCACGGGGAGCAGCCAGAAGCTGGAAATCAACAGAACCCGGAAGAGAAAGAAGACACCACCACGTGCATTGCCATGTGACAGAAAAGGCAAAGAACTCCAAAGATTGCTGGTCAGCCAGAAGATACTGACTCCTGGAGGAAGCAAGCCTTCTAGCCTCTGAAGCTATGAGCTAATAAATTCCTGTTGTTAAGCTAACCCATAGTATGGTATTTATTTTAGCTGCTGGGAATCTAAAATACAAGTCTTACTTTTGCATTAAAAAAATCCCTCTATAAATCTTTAAAAAGAAAAAAAATGTCCATCAATAGGAGAATGGAGAAATATATTGTGGTATTGTCATATAATGGAAAACCATTCAGCAGTGAAAGTGAATGAACTACACTACATAACATCAAAATGGATGAATCTTAGAAATATAAGGTTAGGGAGCAGGTGTAGCTCAGTGGTTTGAACTCCTGCTTCCCATGTATGAGGTTCTGGGTTCACTCTCTGGTATATAAATATGTGAGTGACAAAAACAAGTTTCAAAGACCATAGTATGAGAATGTTAAATTAAAAAACAAGCAAAACTAAACAATATGTTATTTGGGGTACACACGTGTGGTAAATCTATTAAAAACAAAACAACAAGGGAAAATTAAAAATAATTTTCAGAACTGTGGTTATCTCTGGGGAAGGCAAAATCTTGAGATTAGTAAGTTTGGTAATTTTGGTTGTATCCTAGTTCCTCAGGTTGGTGGATGGGCTCAAGACTCTTTAGTCGTTTTGCTTCATAACTTATATACTACACATATTCTTTTGTATATGCAAATAATAATTTATAATGGGAATAAATAGCTTGAGGGATTTTGACCTGCTGCTTCTGCCTGTCAGGCTTTCCTTCTGAGCTGCTCTGGCAGTGCCTGTGGCAATCAGAGTGATGTTGAGAGATAAGAGGCAGAATGCGGAACAGGATCTAGAGTTAGCTGAGGACAGAGACTGGCTGCCAAACCAGGGTTGGGAACAGGCTGAGAATCAAGGGCTCTGGAATACCCAGGAGCAGTGGAGTTGATCCTGGACAAGAGGGAACAGGCTGTACCAGGTGTTTCTCCCTCATCTACTGCTGCCCACTGAGTCTACACTGCCAGCTTCCCCGCAGGAGCCTCGTACATTTATCCAGCTTCCCTCACATGGCTCCTCACCCTCAGTACAACCCTCTACCCAAATAGATTGGTCTCCTTACTTGTCCTCTAATTGCCAGGCTCATGCTCACCTATGCCCTCTACTCATGCTATGCGCTCTGGAGCAGCTTTCCTCCCCTTTACTTTCTCGCACCTCTCCGAAGTCTTTTCTGACTTTTCTCATGCAGACTCCTTTCTTCCTGGTTTGTACCCTGTGGGACTCACAGTCTATACCATACACTTTAGCATTGGACCAGGACTGAAGCTTGTTTACAAATGAATGAAAATGCATATAAAACCACTTGCATACTGTTTAACATGTGGAATATGCTTTTTTTTTTTTTTTTTTTTTAAAAGCTTGCTTTTGTTAATTAACTCAGATGCAGGCAGTCCCCTGTGCCCTAGCTCTGGTAGCCATGTCTGTTTTCATCACACATAATCCCAAAAGCAAAACTCAGAATAGTTACAATTTCTCCCTAAAGAATCCATTTGCAAAAGGGTGGTGGTGGGCAGCAGAGGTCTTACTGAGGATTTTGCAGGGGAGAAGCTGGAAAGTGTTTACATTGCACGCCTCAAAGCAAACAGTTTAAAACTCCATTGTTGACTGGTGTGAGCCCCCCAACCTCTTCTCTCTGCCTTTCTCACCGGGGCTTCTTCCCCGATGCTCTTCCACCAGCACCCAGCCTCTTGGCTTCTCCCCATTGCCCAGGATTTTCCTCTGCCAATAATAGATTCTTCATCATGCAGGTTGATTCAGTTCAGTCCCAGCTCCTGTCTCAGGTGTGCAAATCCATGTACCTCTTGGTGCTCAGCAAACAAAAAGCCCTGCAGTTACCCAGGTCTGACCTCCTTATGGGGCTTATATATCCTATTTTGCCTAGTCTTCTCCTACTGCCTCAGCATAGCTTTTTAAATTTTATTTTCTTTTAGGAGGATTGAACCCAGGACCTCGTACATGGGAAGCAGGTGCTCCCACTGAGCTACACCTGCTCCCCAATGATGAGTTGGTTTTTTTCGTTTGTTTGTTTTTAGGAGGTACTGGGGATTGAACCTGGGACCTCATATGTGGGAAGCAGGCACTCAACCACTTGAGCTGCATCGGCTCCCTCAGCATAGTTATTAACAACCCCCCGCCCCCCCCACACACACACTTGCAAAATGACTTGGTTTGGATGCTAAATTATATGTTCTCAGTTGTAGATAACTTCCCCCCTTAGGTAGTTAGTTCTGTAGAATCTGTCTGGTTTCTCAAATGAGATGAGTGGCTCTTTTAGGTAAGGGACCCAATTGTCTGCACATTTGTGTCATTTGTCTTGTTAGCTGAGAAATAGGCATGTATTAGTCATCCAAAGGGGTGCTGATGCAAAATACCAATAATTGGTTGGTTTTTATAAAAGGGTATTTATTTGGGGTAGAAGCTACAGCTACCAAGCCACAAAAAACAAATTACTTCCCTCACCAAAGTTTGTTGCCACGTGTTGGGGCAAGATGGCTGCCAACGTCTGCCAGGGCATCCTGGGTTCCTCTCTTCCCAGGCTTGCCTCTCTCCATGCTCAGGCTTGCTTCACTCCACAAGGCCAGCTGTAGACTATCAAGCTCTCTAGGCTTTGCCTCTCTCCACAAGGCAGGAAGGGGTCTTCCCTAAAGAGAACATTCATGCTGGGGAACAGTGATGGGAGATGAGGTTGGATGGACAAGGGGGCCTGTAAAGGGCAGGACTGCATGAAGATTATGTGAGATATTGTGTGTATGTGCACGTGCACGTGCATGTGTGCAGAGATGCTAGCAGCACATGGTAAGTACTCAATGAATGCTAATTTCTCTTATATTTATATTTCATCATATATATATATTTTTTGATGATTGCAGGCAGAAAGTTTATTGGGAAGTTTTCCCAATGGAGGGGGTCTGAAGAATAGACTTTAGCGCCCCCGCCGGCATGGTGGGGGTCTGAAGAGAGACTTCAGCTCACCGGTGGAAGGTGGTGGATATGAATTTATACAGTACTTCAATAGGTGGGGAAACGGAGTAGAGCTTGGGGCCAAATGGCCAGGGGGAAGTGGGTTAGGAGGTCTTGGAATGTGGGAGGGGTTGGGGAAAGAGTGATGGCCCTTATCTGCTTGAATTGAAATTCAAAAAAAACATTCCTGTGGGGACGTTTTGGTCCACTTGTGACATATTTTAACGTTAAGTAATACACAGTATAATGTGGACTTAGTAAGCGGTCTGTGGTTTCACCTGACTGGCAAAGGGGTCCATGGAACAAAAAAGGTTAAGAACCCCTTTCCAGACTTTCTCAAGTACAAGTCCTTTCTGCCTTGAATCCTATTGGTTCTGAATCCCTGTGCTGGTTGTACTTATTTTGCTTGGTTAAACCTCATATTTCATTTGAGGCTTTGGGACTGAAACTGAAAAGGTCAGAGGAAGAAAATCTCCCTTCGGGGCACTAATTGTACTTTTCCACATTTTTTTACAGTTTATTGACTTGCCTCCTCCAAAGTACAGGCTGCTCTGAATTAGCCTTGGGCTCTGTAACCATTGGGGAATTTGATGTAATTATGAATTCCAAAAATATAATTGGATCATGCCTGTAATCTGATCTGTTAATCTGGGTATGATTGAATTATGATTAGGGCGTTGACTGGGCCATGTCAGTCAGTAGGGTGTTGAGCCCCACCCCCTGGTGGGTGGGGAATTGAATATAAAAGGCAAGGCAAAGAACAGAGTTG
>JAQZBX010066560.1:0-16090 GCA_029593785.1 Cabassous unicinctus
CTGCATCCCATATGCTTTGATATATTTTGTTCTCATTTTCATTCTTTTCAAGATAGTTACTTATTTCTGATTTCTTACTATCATTAGAAAAATTACTTTGATAATTTCAATCTTTCTGAATTTGTTGATAGTTGTTCAATGATCTAGCATGTGGTCTATCCTGGGAAATGATCCATGTGTGCATGAGATGAATGTATATCCTGCTTTATTTCTGGTAGTGTTCTGTACATGTCTATTAAGTCTATGTCCTCTAAAGTATTTTCAAAGTCTCTGTTACTTTATTGATACTCTGTTGAGATAGTCTGTCTAATGGTGATAATGGTGTATTAAAGTCCCCCATTATATTAGCAAAAGCAACTATTTCTACTCTTAGTTTTTCAATGTTTGCTGCATGTATTTTGGGACACCCTGGTTAGTTACATAAATGTTGATGGCTTTTTTTTTTCTGGATAGATCACTCCTTTTATTAATGTAGTGTCCTTCCTTGTCTCATACAATATTTTCCATTTAAAGTCCATTTTGTTTCAATATAAGTGTAGCTACCCCCACCCTTTTCTGTTTATTGTTTGCATGTAAAAGTGTTTTCTAGCCATTCACATGCAACCTTCTGGTATCCCTGGGATTAAGATGAGTTTCTTGTAGACAGTATATTTATTGGTCATATTTCATTATATAATATTCCAATCTGTGTCTTTTGATTGGAGAATTTAATCTATTAACATTCAATGTTATTGCTGTTAAGGCAGTACTTACATTAGCCATTTTTTCTTTGGGTTTATATATGTAATATACTGTTTTGTTTTATCTTTTTACTTATTCTTACTAATGACTTTTCTTTTACAATCTCTTCCAACTCTATCTTTCCAGTTTTTTTTCCCTTACAACCTGCAGACCTCCCTTTAGTGTTTCTTGAAGGACTGGTGACTTATTGACAATCACTCTTAATTTCTGTTTATCTGTGAATATTTTGAACTCTCCCTTGTTTCTAAATGCCAGCTTTGCTGAATACAGAATTTTGGCTGGCAGTTGTTTTTTTTTTCTTTTAGCATCTTAACTATGTCATACCACTGCCTTCTGACCTCCATTGTTTCAGATGAAAAATAAGCATTTATTCTAATCAAACTTCCCTTGTATGTGATGAATCTCTTTTCTCTTGCTGTTTTCAGTATTCTCTCTTTATCTTGAGCATTTAACAATTTGGTAAATATATGCCTATGTTAAACCTGGCAGGATTTATGCTGTTTGGAGTGCACTGCTCTTCCTAGACATGTACATACATGTCCCTCAAAAAAGTTGAGAAATTTTCAGCCATTTTTTCCTTCAACACTCCCGACTCTTGTCCTTTCTTTTCTCCCTCTGTGTTGCCTATGATGCATAAGTTTGTGTGTTTTGTTTTGTTATTCAATTCCGTAAGGCCCTGCTGATTTTTTTCTCTCTTTTTATATGTCTGTTCTACTATCTGTGTAATTGCATATGTATTAACTTTGACATCACTAATTCATTTCTTTGCCTGTAAAAATATCCTGTTATATACTTTCAGCATAGTTTTGATTTCTTGCATTATGCTATTCAGCACCATCAAATCAATTATCTTTTTACATATTCTTACAATTTTTCTGTATTTCTCTCTAGTGTCTTCTTAAAATCTTTTACTCTTTTTCACTTCATTAAGTTGATTTATGATATTTGTTTGGACATCCTTGATTAGGTGTTCTGCATTTTGCTATTCCTCCTGGTTTTTAGTTTGTTTATTCAACTGAGCTATGTCTTCCTGATTCTTAGTATGTTTTGCAATTTTTTTGTTGGTGTCTAAGCATCTGTTTATCTAGTTGGGCTTATTCAGATGGTTAGCTTCTCTTTCTACCCTAGAGTTTTACTTTGTTTTGTTTTCTGTTAAGTTTTGTCTTTGACACTTGGTTCCACTTATTCTATATCCTTGTAGTTGTCCATGTTTTCCTGAAAAAAATTTAAGACAATAGAAAAGGAAATATAGAAGAAGAAAAAAGAATAATAGTAATATTTTTAAAAAAAAGAAATGGAAAAGAAGTGATAAAAAGGCCATGAAAAAATAAGTAATTGTCATGAATGAAAAATCATAAAATATACAAAGGTATAAGAATGAGAAAATGAAACTAGAAAAAAGAAGAAAGAATAAAATAAATATGAAAAGAGAAGTGAAAAAAAAAGAAGACCAAACAAGAGAAGAAGGAATGAAAGAAATGCAATGGAAGAGGAAAAAATAAGAGAAAGGAAAATAATGAAGACACTAACAAAATAAAAGAAGGAAAAGGAAAAAAAAAAACAGAACCAAAGAAAGATAAATAACAAAACACAACCCAGAAAGAACAGTCTTTCTTCTTAGGCAAGTAGGAACTATCTCAGGGTGCCAATGCTCATCAATCAATCACCCTACAGCCTCCCCTCCAAGGTAGGGTAACTGGTTTTAGAGAATAAGTTGAAGAATAAAAAAATAAAAAATAAAAATAAAATTTTAAAAGTAAAAAATAATAATTTTTGGAAAATTAAAATAACAGATCAAAAATCCTCCCCTCCAAAAGCAAAATCTAAGTCTATAAGTTCTCTTTCACAATTTGCCAGCAATATGCCTGACACCAGCTCTTGGATAACTCTCTGAATCCCTTCTCCTCAGGAGTACCAGGAATTGAACCAGAAACCTAGTATATATAAGGCAGATATTCTTCCACTGGGGTACACCCCCTCCTTAGCTTGGGTAGGGTTCTGAAAGCTTATCTGGCTATTCCCTCCCTCTATCTCCTCAGATGATATGGCCAGAAAGCAGTTTGCTGACCATCTTCCCTGGCTTCCTTCTCTCCAGGTCTGTTAGACCCCTGTTAGCCCCCACCCTCATTGACTTATTTCCTCTCTCTCCCTGGGCCAATGCATATGACAGCCTGCCTGATCAAATCTGACCTACCCTCTCCCTGGAGCCATTTCAGCACTGGCTGGGGTTTTTATTTTTTTATTTTTTAATTTTATTTTATTAATTTTATTTATGTTATGCTATGTTATGTTATGTTATGTTATTATTTTATTTTATTATTTATTTTTCTACTCCCTTACACCTTCCATACTCCCCTACCCCTATAATTCTCTCACCACTTGCTAGGCTGGCTACAGCAGACATTCAAAGAGGGCTCAGCTGGCCAATCTCACTGCAGAGTAAGCACACTCTGCCCTCTTCTAGATCCCCTCCTTCCCAGGGAGGAGTATTTTTTTCCCTCTCAGTTGGCTGCAGTGAGCCAGGGGATTACTGAGGCTCTCTGCCTTGATGATGGAGGATTTATGTCATTCTCAGCCACAGGGGTGAGTAATTCATGGTTTTCCTTTGTCCTTTTTTTCTCTATGTCCCTTTCCCTCCTGGATAAGGCACACCACTTTCCTGGTCTACAGATCCCCAAAGCAGCTCCCTTGGACAGCTTTTTGCCCTTCCTCTTTTATTTTTGTTTGAGAGGTGAGTGCTGCCTTGCTAATCAGATGCCATCTACCTGGAAGTCCACATTTTTTCTTATTCTAAAAGTTATTGAAGAAATGAATCAATTCAGATACAAGTGTATTAATCAATCAATTAAATAAAAAACAAAACTCAGAGCTGACAGCAAGGGAATGAGCAAGCACTACTTAGTTCTCATTGTTAGGTCAGTCCCTTGACTGACTGCCTTAGACTGTAGTTTTTACCCAGTGGGAGCATCAAAGTGGTCATTTACTCACATGTGTCCTTTGGCTACAAACTTAGCTGTGGGTCACAGTGACCTCATGGCAGAGAAGAAGTAATCTACAGTCAGGAGATCCAGTAGACAAACCCAGAAAGAAAATGTTTCAAAATTGTTCGTGGCAGACCAGGATTTTTATACTAAGTAATTTTCTGGAGCTTTCAGCTGTATCTTCTATTCTATTGGTTCAAAGTTATACAACATCCTTATTAATGCATTTACACTCCTAATAATCAATGCTGTCTACAACACATGTTGCTTGTTTGCATGCAATATTTTACATATTACGATGTGGAAGTTGCTTTTTCGTGAAAAATAAAAATAAAAATAAAAATTGCATGGGAAATCAGCTTTGAAAAAAAAGAGTGTAGTTGGTTATGGTACCTTAGATAAAATGAGACAATTTTCATCAATATTTTGAATAGTGTCTTCATTAGATTAATGTATAAAACATTAACTGAAGACAGATGAGAAGTGGACTTTTCTTTTAAATTGTGAGAAAAGGACAAATGTGAAAGGGTTGTTAATGAAGGAAAACAAGTCTGAGGCCTGAACCATCAGTGAGTCTTTATTTGGATTTATTTTAAGAAAGATATTATAGAGAGGTTGGATTAGCTTTTGTCCTTGAACATATACACATAATTTGTTATAGTCAGATACTTCCAAATCTGTAGATATTGTTGGTTTGTTTATGTATTTCCATTTCCCCTTATTCCTTTCATGTCTCTGAACATTTATTAGACACTGCATTTGAAAAATTATGTACAGAAAGAACTTGAGTCATATCATTACTTCATCTCCTTCTGTGACACATTTTCTATTTTCATTCAAAGGCCACAGAGCACCGACATCCTTTCATCTGCCTGCAACCCTTTCTCCACTTGATGTCCATGATACCACACTCACCTGGCATTCCTCCCTCCTACCTCACTGTGATCTCTTTCTACAGATTATTTACTGCTCCCTCTTCATTTCTTTGATTTCTACATGCAGAATTGGCCCAAAAGAAGCCTTTGGATCTGCTATCTTTTCTTTCAATCCTTATCCCCAGGATGCTCTCCTCCCGCCTCATATTTAAAACCGTCTCTATGTGCTGATAATTCCCAGATTTTTGTCTCTAGTTCATATCTCTCCTCTGAGCTCCAGACCTGTATATATGACTGTGTACTTGACTAAATCAAATCCAACACTTTCAAAAATTTCTCATCTATTTCCTGTCAATTCCTTTCTTACAAATACCAGAGCTACACACCACAAATTCATCCTTATCTTCTCTCTTCTTTTACACTGAACGTGTATTCCATTACCAACATTTTGGGGTCTTCAAAGTATATTCAGAATTGGACCATACCTCACCACCCCCACTGCTAATCTTCTGGCTAAACCACCCTAAATTTTTTTATATTTTTCTAATATTTTAAGTGGGTAGAATTGTTGAAATTGAACTCACATCATAGAAAAACTAGTGCAATCCCTCCACCCACTATATGAATTTTTATTAGAGAATTTTTGAGTTTGCAAAACAATCATGCAAAAAATAGAGGATTTCCATTCACCACTTCAACACCAACACCTTGTATTGGTATGGAACACCTGTTACTATTGATGATAGCACTTTTTCTATAATTGTAGTATTTTTAACATTGGTTACATTTGCTATATTTTCTGAAAGATTATTAAAATATTTCTCTCCGTCATCCATTATTTGCATTATGTGTATTTTCCCGTATATATAGTTCTTGTTTTATTTTCTACTTAGAGTGATAAAATAATATTTTTATGTGACAGGTGCAAACATATTATAACCAATTTTTCAACTCACATTTGATTTTACTCAACTTTTGAATAGAGCCAGACTACAGAGTGTGGTAGAGGTGAAGATATGGTGATGGGAGGAAATGAACGTGAGAAAGAGAGTCTATGAATTGTGGCAGTGGATTGTGAATTACACCCTTATTATTCTTTTCAGGAAAATTAATTCGATTTTAGATTTAGCAGTGACAGCTTCTGGTTTTCAGACTCTCTGCTATAAGAATGAAACTAGTTTACATGCAACTTGACTTATATTCCAAAATACATCTAAATAAAATAAGAAATGGAACATTTGTAATGTTATTTCTCTACCAAAACACCTATCTTGGACATCAAGATTTTCTGTAATGATATGGGATGGTGGTTAGATAGTACACGGGTGTTTTGATGTCTCCTATTACTTTGACATATCAATGGATTTGGATTCCTAATACATACTCACATCGATTCTTTCATATTTTTAGAAACTCCAAATCATTGACCCTTAGAATCTCTGTTTCTGTTAGCTCTGTTCTCTTAGTTCAATCCCTTCTTAGGCACAGAGAACATATATTCCAATTATTAAATCATCCCTTGCTTTACCTTGACCACCACTCTCATTTATTCTCCCAGAATTATTCCTTCACTTCAATCTTCCTACCTAAAGAAATCAATTTCCACTGACAAAGAATGAATATCTTTTCATTCTTGTAGTTAATGGTTAATATTGGATAATCCAATATTAGATCTGGGTCATCCTTTCTCTTTTTCCACTAGAGATATCAATAAGATAAATATGGAGTGAAATGGGGAGGAGGGCAGTGGGAAACTTCACTTGCTTTCTGGTTATAAGGATTTTTAAAAATTAATAGACTCATAATGGCTCACTTTTTCCCTTCATGAATGAAATACGATAAATTCAAAAATAAAATTTAAAAAATGAGACAAAATAAACAATATGGTGTTTGATTATTTACTAAATGACATTATAAGCACTGGTTGTTCATTTGTGCAAAACTTAGATATCTTCAGATCTTATACCAAATTATACCAGAGAGACTATATATGTAAAGGTAAATAAAGGAAGTCATAAAATTGGAAGGAAATATAAGTAAATACATATACAAGGTAAATAAAGACTCTCAAATAATGGCAGCAAATGCAGAAATAATAAAGCAGAAGATGAGTGTAGTTTGCTGCATAATAATAAAATTGCCTGCATATCAATGCCATCATAATTTCTTTGCTATGCTACATAAGTAATTATTAAATATTATTTTAACATATATGATTGGAAAATATCCTTCATTTGTGCAACTATCATAGAAAAGGTTAAACAATCAGTGAACACTTTTATTCAAAACAACCAAAGGAAAGTAACATTCTATTCATAAATAAAATGCAAATAACCAATAAACATTTGAAAAATTACTCGATGTCATTAGCAATAAATGAAATGTGAATTAAAGTAAACAAAGAACAAAACTTTATTTGAGTTATCATTTTAGCAAAAATATGGTAGACTGATAATGTATCTTGACTTTGGTGCTATTAATGCATCTTCCAGTCTCCAAGGACACCATTCCAATTCCTAGGTCCATTAGCTAGCTTTTGTTTTGCTTTACTTTGCTATATTAATTATATTTTAAATTCATTGGTGACTTTGAAACAGAGTCACCAAGGACACTCTTATTTTTTTTTAACTTAGTTGACCCCACCTGTTAAAATTTGACCATATAAAATGTCAGTCTTGTCTGTGGTGAAATTTTCAAGGGAAAGGCCTTGTGTTAAGATCCTTGGGTCAGGTCCTCAACTCTTCAAGAGTCAAAGAGGATTTCGGGGTTTTCCCTACACATTTACTTTCTATCTGCTTAGCTAATGAGATTTTGTGGAAATAGTTCTCTTTTAAGTTAGACTGATATAGTGAGTTATGATAAAATGTTAGTGATAAGGATATCAAAATTGAGATAGCTTGTGCACGTACTTCCACAGTCAGCTTGGAGTGTGAGTTCAATGAGAAAACATGACAAAAAATTATATCCATTTCACCATGAACACATTCTTGATTAATTTCGAGTTTCACTAAGGACCTATGTGGAGAAAACAAAAAGTAAACCTGGAATGACAGATTAAAGCATTAGTATTTTCATATTTTTAAAGTCAATTATTTTTTCTTTTCTAAAATATAGACATAATAACATTTACAATCACTTTCCTTGAATTAATATTTAAAATTATGTATTTGTGTATTTATAGATATATTTGGTTACAATTAATAATTAAATATATAGTTAATTTTGATAGTCCATAAAGTTGAGAAATTCATTTCTAGAATGACATTTCATTTTTGAGACATTTAATTTCATTTCATGGAAGAAAATGAAGGCTGTTTTGTGTAATGGTAAAATAGGTGGGCAACAAAGTAACCAAATTTGAAGCACATCCATTGTGACATCTACTGCCTTCATTATAAATACACATACACACACACACACACACACACACACATCCCCTATATTAAATACATAAATATATCCCCCCAATTCAAACCGTGGTCTGACATCTGGCATTTTATCTATAAAATATCTCATCTGTTTAAGAAAAATGTTCTTTGAAGTGTAAATATAATAAGCATGAATCAGTGTTACACTTGCACAATATTTATTAAGTTTCTGAGACAGGATTATGAAGTAGGCACTAGCAGTGAAAAAAAAGTTATTTTGCATATTGGAGTAATGCCCATGATCAGCAGGGACTTTTGTTAGAGGTTACATTAGCAAAAGAAGAAGAGATGAATGCTAGAAAGAAGGTGGGATGCTGGGAACGATATGACTTGTTTTTCAATTTGAACTCTTGCAGGTATTACAAGTGTGACTCTGCAGAAGGGACCAGATCTTAGATAATTTTTTTTTCATGACCATGAATCAGTGCTTGTTCCTTCTGATAGTGCCTGAAAACCTTACTCTGTATCTTGTTATGCAAATTCTATCTGAGACCATTTTCTCAGAGAAGAAATTTGGAAGCAGGCTATGCTTGGAATTAAATATCTAATTACAAACCATCCAAAAGAAATGCCAGTTCCAGTCTAACTGGACTACAGACTAACTAGTTAGCCTTATATATTATCATCGAAATATAGAATAGAGTCAGTCTTAGCACAATTTAAGTAACCTTTTAGCCAAAGGTTTGGATAAATACAATACAGTGGAAATTATCTTTTGTTCATATCTAGAACTTTTTAAAGACGTCATTACTTTATACTTGTTTTTTTATACTTATTTTTTTGCATAGTCTATACTTGAAACAATTGAATTAAAAAGGCCTGCACAGTTGTGATGAGTAGAGCTGATGAAATGCCCATTGTGGTGGTTTGGAGCTATGTACCACAGAAAAACAAGTTTTAAACTTAATCCATTAACGTGGACATAAACTCGTGTAATAGGACTCTTGATGAGTGTTATTCCTGTTAAGCTGTGGCCCAGCTGAATCGTGACGGGTCTACTCCAATTACTGAAGGCATTATAGGGAAGGTCACAGAGAGAGAGAAAGCCACAGGAAGCAGTGAGAAGCTAGAAGTCAACAGAACCTGAAAGAAAAGGGAGAAGCCAGGAGAGGCTGCCATGTGCATTGCAGTGTGTCAGAAAAGCCATGGACCAAGTTGGCTGGCAGTCTCCTCCATAATGTCACAGTCTCCTGGGAGAAAGCATCTCCTAAATGACACCTTGATTTTGGACTTCTCCTAGCCTCAAAACCATGAGCCAATAAATTTCCATTGTTTAAGCCAACCCATTGCATAGTATTTACTTCAGCAGGCAGGAAACTGAAACACCCAGTCTGAGTGACCATGTCTTTCTGCTCACAAATTGTTGCACAGAAGGATCATGGGAGCATGATATAAACTTTTGCATTGAAGATAATATCTTCATAATGAATACAATGCCTACTATATAAAATGCAAGTGTAAAATAATTTTTTTAGAATCTTGAAATATCAGTGAAACAGGTATCCTGATCATTGTCCATAAGCATCTATTATTTTTATTAGTATAATTAGAAACAATTATATTCCAGGAAATATTTTAATACCTGAGTATATTATTGAGAACAAGATAGTTGCTTATCTGAAGAATATCAGTAATTTATCTAACAGAGGGAGACAGAGCAATAAAGAAGCAATACAGTGCAGCTCTAAGATACGGATGATGGATGTAGCTGCACATTGGAGGTGTACATAGCTCTGTCTTTTAAGAATTGAAATGGTATATCAAAACTTACTCTAGGTACAGTGAGGAAAATGGATTAATAAATTGACCCAAAACAGAGACAAGGAGTCTAATTAGAGCATGAAAACTGCATTCCAAGTATGAGATCAAAGTGATCAGAAGCAAGGTAGAAGCACAGGAACTATTAAAGATTGAGTTATGTATAACTTATTTAGACTGCACAATCTAAAAAGATTGTCCAATATCCAGGTGTGAGAATAGGGCAGAAAAAGGCCTGGGGGAAATAGAGGATTGTTCAGTTTTGGCAAGGAGACTGAAATTAATGAACAGTTCAAGACCAGTAGTAGTGGAATCATAGATAATGCAGGCAGATTTTAGTGGTCTGAGTAATTAAAGAAAGGGAAAGGGGTAAAGAACAGAAACAGGATCTTCATGGACATTGGAGAAAATATGTATAGGTAGTCATGAGGAGAATTTTAAAAAAATATTTAAATGGCATGGCTCCTGAAATAAAGTGATTGAGTAGACCTTAGCCTGAGGTACATGAAATGAATACAACTTGCAATAAACATTTCCTCATTAAACCATATTGGTTGTTGCAGTGGTATGAAATTCCAGAAAAACATGTTCTAAAATCTAATCCATTCCTGTGGGTATAAACCCATTGTAAGTAGGACCTTTTGATGAGGCTACTTCGATTAAGGTGTGACTCACCTCGATCAGAATGGATCTTAATATTCTTACTGGAGTTCTTTATAAACAGAATGAATACAGAGAGAGAGAAAGCCACTGTATCAAGAAGTTGCAGTCAATGAAACCAGAAAGAAAAGGGAGAGACCAGCAGACATCACCATGTGCCTTGCCATGTGGCAGAGAAGTCAAGGATCACTGGCAGCCAGTCTTCAGAGAGAAAGCATTGCCTTCACCATGCCTTAATTTGGATATTTTCCTGGATTCTGACCATAGCTGAAATATTCCTATTTTTCAAGCTGAACCATTTCGTAGTATTGTCTTTGAGGAGCCTAGGAAACTAAAATAGTTGCCATCCAAAAGGATTTTGTGCATTAAACATTATTAAAATGTATAGAAATATGGATTTGGTTAGCAGAAATGTCCAAACCCAAGGGTTTGGCTTTTACTTAACTATTAAATTTTACCAAGTATTACATAAAGAGAGAAAAGTCAACAAATCATAAGAGCACAGCTCTATGAGTGGAAATAGAACACTGACAGCATCATTTAAACCCCATATATAACTATACCTATTCCCCACACTCACATTCCAACTTGAATGTAGACACTATCCTGATTTTCAACACCATATATTAGTTTTGCTTCCTTCTGAATTTCTTGCAAATGGAATCATACTTCATATATTCTGTGTCTGGGTTCTTTCATTCAAAATGATGTTTAAGAAAACCCACCAATTTGTTGTTGCATATAACTGTATTGTTTTTTTCTTTCTTGTCTTGTTCTTCCATATTTTGAATATATCACAATTTAAATATTGATTCAATCATTGATGATATTTTGGTGTTTCAAGTTTTTGTATTCTTGAGAAAAATGTTGCAATGAACTTTCTTAAACATGTATCTTTTTCTGTATGTATGTATACATTTTAATGGATAAGTTCCTGGAGTAAAAATCTCCTATTTCATAAGGCATTTGGATACTCAGCTTAATAGATGTTGGAAAAGTTTTCATAGCCCTTAGAAGAATGTACACCCCATTTTGTAAGATATTGGAATACTACTTACCCCACATTCTTAAAAATACCTCTTATGGTGCATCAATTTACAGCAGTCGTGAATTTATTTCCTTTTCTCTGATTACTAAAATGATTGTATTCTCACATGTGCATTGTCCTTTTAGATGTCTCTTTTGTGAAGCATCTGCTCAAGGCATTTGTCCATTTTTCTTTAGATTAGATTTTTTTTCTTAATGATTTGTAGTACAAATTGCAGCTGCTGGTTGAGAGCCCTTGACCACTATTGAAAATATCTTCTCCCACTCCATGACTTATATTTTTAAAATCAATTTTATTAATTAATAAATGACATGCAATGAAATACATATATTTTAAGTAATGAGTTTTGACAAAATATATTATTAAATCCTTATAACCATACTTTAGTCAAGATGAATAAATTGTTATCACCTAAAAATGTTCTGTTTTGCCTTTTTACATTTAGTCCCTAAGAAAAACATTGCTCTTCTCTCAGAAGAGATGTGATTTGGCTTTATTCAGATGTGTGTATAAATGAAATTATATATTATGTTTTATCAGCAAACTTTTTCTTTGCATACTTTCAAAAAAATTCATCCATGTTTTTATATACATCAACTCTTTATTTTTTACATTATTATGTAATGTTTTACAATATAAATAGACTACAATTTTTGTATCCATTCACCTCTTGATATTTACTTGAATAGAGTTGCAATTAACAAGACTTTCTGTGAAGATAAACATTCATCCCTGGGGTGAATTTCCCATGTCAGATAGTAGATACCTTTTTACTTTTATAGGAAGCTACAAACAATTTTGCAAAGCATTTCATAACTTTATATTCCCACTAGCAATATATGAAAATTCTAGTTCGCTCACATGTTCATCCAGGCTTACTTTTGTTGACACTGTTAATTTTTATTCTAATTAGTGTTTGGTGGTATCTTATTGTTGAGTTAGTTTGCATCTCCCTGATGATTAATGATACTGAGCATTTTTCATGTGCACATTGGGCATCCATGTACCTTGCTTTGTGAAGTGTCTGTTCCAATTTTTGACCATTTTTAACAGGGCTGTTTGCCTTTTTCGTAGTGAATTGTGTGTGTATTATACTAGATACATGATCTTTGTCATATATATGTTTTATGAGTATCTTCTTCCCATTATGTGATTTTACTTTTCATATTCATAAAAGAGTCTTTTGATGAACAGAGAGTTTTAACTAGGTCTATGAACGATTCAAAATTTATTTTTGGTTTGATTCATATTTCTCAATATGTATTTCTTTTTGGACCAGCAACATTTGTGGAAAATACTTTCCTTTTCCCTTTAATTACCTACAGTTAATCTATTTCAGTAATTCCATACTATTCCAATGAACTATATGTTTATACTTATTTTAATGCCTCACCTTCTTGACTAATGTACCTTTACTAAGTCCGAAATGAGTTACTTGAGTCTTCCAACTTTGTTCTTATTTTTTAAAATGTTTTGGATATACCAAGCCCTTTGCAATTTTATATAAATTTTAGAATCAACATACTGATTACTTTGAATCTATAGATTAACATGTGGAAAAATAACAGCAATATTGAAACTTCCAATATTTGAACATTATATATCTCACTTTGCTTTTAGATCTTTAATTTTTCACATCAGTCTTTTCCAGTTTCTGGGTTGTTTGTTTTGTTTTGTTTTGTTTTTATATAATTTATTTACTTTTCTCCTAAGTATTCATGTTTAAATTATGCTGTAAGTGACATTTTTTATTGAAGTTCCAATTTCTTTTTTTTTGTATATATAAATAAAATTTTATATTGACATTGTATCAAGTGGCTTTGTGAAACTCATTTATTAGTTCCAGTAGATATTTTGTAAATTACTTAGGCTTCTATAAATACATAATCATCCCATACACAAAGGAAGAAAATTTTACTTCTTTATTTCCAATCCTTGTGCCTTCTTTTATTCCTTTCATTATTATATGGGCTAAATCCCGCAGTTTTAAAGTGAAGTGGGGATCCTTACCTTCCCTTTTATGGGAAGTTCCAGGCTTTTCTCATTATGTATATTGGCAATAGCTTATTTAGAAGGTGACTTATGACTTATGTGTGTGTATTTCTAAACTTCCTATTCTGTTATATTGTTCTATATCTGTTTTTTTGTTTGTTTGTTTGTTTGTTTTGCCATTAACAAACACTCATAGTTACTGTAGAGTTTTTTTTGTCTTAAAATCAGGTAGTGTGGTTCCCCCAACTTTGTTTTTCTTTTTGAAAATAGTTTTGCTTGTATCAGTTCCATAGTTTTTCCACATAAATTTTAAAATCAGCTTGTTAATATAGATACAGAAAGACTTCTGGGGATTTTTATCAGAATTGCGTTTAATCTGTAGATAATTTTGGAGATAATTGACATCTTTACTATGCTGAGTTTTACAATCCATGAACATGTTATATCTCTCCATTTATGTAGGTCTTCTTTGATTTCTTTCATTGATGTTTTGTAGTTTTAAGCATACAAATCCAATTAGGCTCATACCTAAGTATTTAATTTTTTTCTAGAGCTAGTATAAATGGTTTCTGTTTTTAATTTCAGTTTCCACTCATTCATTACTAGTATGTAGGGATGTGGGTGGTATTTTGGTATTCACTTTGTGGACTCTGTCCTTGATATTATTACTTCTTACATTGAGGTTTTTTTGGTAGATTCCTTTAGATTTTATATAGATAAGCATGTCATCTTTAAATAAGGGCAGTTTTATTCCTTACTTAAAAATCTTTGTGCCTTTTATTTCCTTGCCTTGTCTTATTTCAATAAGACTTCTAGTATAGTGGAAAAAAATTTAAGAGAATGGACATACTTTTTCCCAATCCATGGGGCAAAACATCCAGTTTTTACTATTAAGTATTATGTTAGCTGTAAGATATTTTGTAGGTTTCTTTATCAAAGTAAAGAGGTACCTTTGTATTCTTAGTTTTCTAAGAGTTAGTTTTTATCCTGAATGTATATGAAATTTTGTCAAATACTTTTTATATCACTTAATATAATAAGTGTATGTGTGTTTTATTTACTTTACAACATTAATGTGGAAGATTATATTGATTCTTTAAAAACATTGAATGAATGTTGCACTCTAGGGATAACTCCTACCTGATGATAGTGTATTATGCTTTTTATATAAGGGATTTGATTTGTTAATATTTTAATTTTATATCTATATTAATCAGAATTATTCATATCAAGTTTCTTTTCTTGTACTGTCATTTTCATGTTTCAGAATCTGAATAATGCTGCCCCCATAAAATAAGATGGTAAATATTCCCTACTCTTACATTTTCTTGAAGACCTTGTGCAGAATTAATGATCTTTTATTGTAAATATCTAGACCTGATATTTTCTTTAGAATGTTTTCAAGAACAAACTCAATTTCTTTAATAGTTATTAGACAATTCAGGCTATCTATTTCATCTTGGATGTGTTTTGGTAGTTTGTGGTTTTCAGTAAGTTGTTCATTTCATCTATTGTCAAATATATTTGTGTAGAGTTGTTCTTAGTATACCCTTTACTGTTTTTTTTAATAGCTTTGGTCATATTCCCTCTTTCATTTTTGATAATTCTTTTTTGTCTCTTTGTTCTCTATTGGTGTTTTGTTTTGTTTTGTTTTGATTTTTATCATCTGGATAGTGTTTTATTAATTGTATTGATCTATTTAAAGAATGAACTTTTGATTTCATTACCTTTCTCTATTATTTATTATTTATTTAATCAATTTCTGATCTTTATCTTGTTTTTTCTTTTTTTGCAAGCCATGTGTTTATTTCACACTTTTTGTCTAGTTTTTTATTGTTGAGGATTACATATTTTCAGATCTTTCTGTTTTTCAAATGTAAGCATTTAATATTATAACTTTCCCTCTCAGCATTGCCTTAGCTATATCCCACATGCTTTGATTTGATTTTCAGTTATATTCAGTTCAATTATATGTTTTTTAAAAATCCTATATATTTGGTTTTTGATCCATATGTTATTTAGAAATGTTTTAATTAATTTCATACGTGTTTGGAGATTTTCTTTTTGTTTCTCTTTTGTTGATTTCCATTTTGATACTATTATGGTCAGAGATCATCTTTTATATGATTTTAATTATTTAAAAATTTTAAAGTTTATTTTATGATCCAAGATGTGGTTTATCTTATTAAATCTCCCAAATACACATGAAAAGAATATCTTCTCTTTTGTTGTTGGGAAAATAGTTCTGTAGATTTCAGTTATATCTAATTGATTGGGACATTGTTTGTATCTTTTATATCCTCCTATATCCAGTCAACTAGTTCAATCAATTAGTAATAGAAATGTACTGAAGCCACTCAAGATAATTGCAGATTTATCTATTTCTTATTTCATTTTTGTCAATCTTTCTTTACATATTTTGAAGCACTGTTGTTGAACCTTATTTATTATATCTTCTTGCTGAATTGACTCATTTATCATTCTGTAATATTATTTTTTATGCCTGCCAATTTTCTTTGGTCTGAAATCTACTTTGTTGATATTAATATAGCCACTCAAGATTTCTTTCAATGCTTTTGTGCTTGGTATTTCTCTTTCAGTTTTAAT
>JAQZBX010066561.1:0-16092 GCA_029593785.1 Cabassous unicinctus
TTAGGCTTGTGCGCAGTGACTCGTGGACACACAAGGTCACCCAAGGTCAGGAGGCCTTGACGTTGCAGAGAGTCACAGAAAGAGGGTGTCCAGGCAGAGGCCTTCTGTGCTTGGCTCCCGAGTAAGCACGAGGAGAAGCGCCATCCCTGCCCTCAAGAGCTTTCAGTCCAGCAGGGAAGGTGGGTCTGGACACGCCCAGGGGTGGTGAGAGGCCCACGAGCTCCGAGGGGCAAGTGCCTGCGGCTCACGGCCAGCCCAGGGCCACCGGCTTCTTTCAGGGAGGGACAGAGGGATGGTTACGAACCCGCACCTCTAAGGCTGGTGGCCCCTCTTGAGAGGGGACATCTGTTTCCAGGAATATGGCGAGTTAGGTTTATTGAGACCCTCCCACTGGAAACAACAAAAATGCAGAATAACATTTTAAAAAATGAACCTCTTAAAACATGTTTTGTTTTTAATGTGTTAAAAAATTCCTCCTGAAATTTTTGAGAAGATGACAAGGGAAAAAGGCGTGACCCAGAGAGGTGATTCCAGCAAATCTGAGCTTCAGTTCAGATAGCCCTGTGAAGGGATGTCAGAATAAATGGAGAGATGAAACATTCTGATCTCTCTCCAGTTTGCAGAGCCAATGCAATCCCAGTAATCATCCCAACGAGTCATGTTTTTGTTTCGGTGGTGGTTTTTGTAAAACTTGCCAAGTTCACTCTCAATGTTATATGGAAGTCCAGAAGGCCGAGAAGTCAAGATATTCTCGCAAAAGAAGCACAAAGTGTAAAGATTTGTCCAAACATGTCAAGACCGCAGCCGAGACTGTCTGTCTGGAGAGAGCAGACAGGGTCTAGCGGGACAGAAGAGTCTGGAACACACACTGAGACGCGAGCCCTCCTCCACGGCAGGTCGCACCGCAGCGGCAGGGCGGCCTTTCTGGTCCCTGCTGCGGGGAAATCGGCTAGACGGGAGGTAGAACGCGGTCAGAGCCCACCGCAGCCCCAGGTGCAGTCAGGACTTGAAGGTGGCAGGTGGAACGCGGAGCTCGTAGAATACAATCCGGAAGACTTCTTCCTTGGTCCCAGGGCAGGGAAGCTCTCTCAATTCCAGAAAGCATTAACCGTGCAAGGAAATGCCGATAAACGGGACTTGTTCAGATGATAAGCGTCTGTGTTGGCTCTGTTTGTTTCTGAGACGTGGGCGTCTTAATTGAATATAACATTCCATTTTAGCAGTTTCTTTGCTCACCATTGCTGTCTGCATTCTGCTGTGGAATTTATTTTTTCTTCTTGCTGGACTTCGTACTCCTTTACTAGCTTTCAAAGAGGGTCCGTGCGAGGTGAACTTTCTCGTCTTTGTGCATTGAAAATGTCCTTTTCACACTGTCATTCTTAAAGATAGTTGAGTAGAGAATTCTGTATATTCAAAGTTATTTTCCCTCAGCACTTTGAAAATATTGTACTATAATCTTCTCACATCCAATATTATTGATGAGAAGCCTGAGATCAATCTATTACTTATTTGTATGTTAACTGTCTTTTCTTTCTGTTAGCTTTGAGGTTTTCTTGTTTTCCTTGATATTCCAAAATCTCACTACCAAGTATCTAGAAAGGGACTTGTTTTTTCTTGGTATGCAACAGGTGCTTAGAGTTGAAGTCTTTAATGCTGAAAAATCATTGTCATCATCTATTCAAAGATTGCCTCTCTCCCACTCTCTCTTCTTTCTTTTTGGAGCTCATATTTTTAAAATGTTGAAACTTCTGAATCTGTCCTCCATTCCCTTCAATCTTAAAAAAAAAATCATCTTATTATTCCTGTTAGCTTCTTGATGCGCTTCTTTCATTTGTTGAGGTTTCGTCCTCTCTCATAATGTTGGCTGCTTTCAGGCGTGGTGATTTGCCGCTGCGCGCCCGCCGCCGAGGGCCGGCTCTGGGGGCTCCCAGCGGGGCCGCGGCCTCTCCTGGCCTTCTGAAGTGCCCCTTCTTTTCAGGACGTCTGTCAGGGTCTTAGAGAACCCACTTTCTTGTTTTCAGTTCCTGCTATTTCAGATTTTCTTTCTATCCTTGTCATGGTTTTTGTGTCTATGGAGGAAGACATACCCAATTTTCTATCTGGAAACCAAAAATCCTTTCTAAAAAGCACTTAACTTTACCTAGCATTTATTTAATAGTTTTCTCTAGGACGATGGCAGAGCGTGTGTGTGGAGTGTGGCCTCTGGAGCCACGTTTCTGGACTTGAGTCCCAGCTTTGCTACTTACTCGCTGTGTGACCCTGGGAAACTCTTTAATCTCTTTGTGCCTCAGTTTCCCTATCAGTAAATTGGGGAAAATGCACGTTGCACCGGGTCGTTGTCAGGATTAACCAACATATTATATATGTGAGCTCTAATCTGTGAAGGGGATGCTCGTATCCCACGTACGGCAGAAAGCCACGGAAGTTTTCTAAGTGGCAAATGGGCTTAAGGAAGTGACGGCGCTGTGGGCGGCCGGGGCTGGGGCAGCCCTGCTGTTCCCCTGAAGTTAGCGAAGATGCGAGCCCGGAGGGATCTGGCCACGGGCCGTGGGAAACGAGACCCTGAGGCTCAGGGTCGGCTGCAGAGGCTGAGCCCCGGGCCTGACCCCCCCCGGTCAGTGCACCTGCGGCCCCTCGGCCCGCCCGGACCATCTCCTGCCCGCCCTGCGCAGAGCGGCGAGGCCCCTGGAAAGGCCGGAGCACTGAGGTGGACCCCAGCTCCCACCGTCCCCGGAGCTGGGGACCTCAGGCTGGTGGGGCGGAGCAGGAGCTTGGAAGCTGGAGGGCTACGGGGCTACGGCTGCCACTGCGTGAGGGACGGAACCGGCCGCGGGGCAGAGCCCCCGGACGCTTCCCCAGCCAGGGGCCAGCACTGCCCGGCCCTGCAGAGGCTTTCTCTCCTCCTCTCTGTGCAGTCAGGCCCGAGGCCAGGGCTGCCTTCTGCCTCGGGGCAGCGGACGTGGATGCACAGACCTGAACTGCAGCTTTCAAGCCGAGTCCCACCAGCACCTCACTCCCCTTGCTATGCACAGGAATGGATAAAGGGTGGGAAGACAGAAGTCCCTGCTCTTGTGGCTGGGTGGAGAGGATCTTGCAGCCGTGACGTGTGAGAAGTGCCCAGAGGAAGCAGGGACAAGACGTGGGCTAAGCTGTAGCCCCTCGGGGTCCTGGCACCAGCCAACCACACTCTTGGGGTCAGACACCACCAGGACATGCCCCCCCAGTCTTCCTGTTGCCCCCAGGCCCCACGGCAGCAGCGCTCCTGATACGTCAGTGTGTCTGAGTTTCCCTGGTGCTCCCTCTTTGTTCGTCCAATTGCTCTGCCTGGGACCCAGTTTCCTTAGAAAATAACACCCAGGGTTTTCTCTGGTCCTTGCCTGACCCCAGCCCGAGTCCACCCTGTGATGAGCGGCCTCCCTGCCCCAACTCTGCCTCTCCCAGGGGCTCCGCTGGCACCTCAGTCCCTGCTAGGCCCAGCTGGCCCCTTGGGGTGTCAATGCCTGGGGCGGGGGCGCAGGCAGCCATGGGGAGCGGGGGAAGCCTGGGGCATCCAGTCGGTGGGAAAGACCAGGACCAGGAAGTGTCGGCGGTGCTGAGGCTTTATTTACAATCCGAGGCAAGTGAGGAGAGGGGGCTAGGGGGGCCCCTCTGGCCCAGCCCCGCCCCGGGCGCCCCTGCGGCAGCCACCGTGCGGGGCGCAGCTCCTCGGGGCGGCCGGCAGGGAAGCCGGGCTCCTCGGCGCTTCCTGGACTGCTGGGATCACCCAGGCCTGCGGTGGGTGCGGGGAGCCCGAGCGCGTGTGCGAGTCTGCCCCGAGGCGCCCATCTGACAGCCGCTGGGGTCTCGGGAGCGGCAAGGCCGCACCTGTCCCCTCGAACTGACCCTCCCAGACGCGGCTTCACAGATGTGGCCCACGGAGCAGGCCCGCCTGAGGCTTCCGTGCCGGGGACGCGCGTGCTGCTCCAGGCCCGGAGGGCACGTGGGGGGGCGGGGGGCAGGATGGTTCAGACCGCGGTGCCCGCTACACGGGGAGCTGCTGGGTGTCTGCGGGAGCCGTGGGGGCGGGGACGCAGGAGGCCGCGCAGGCGCACGCGTCCACCTGGGTGTAGGTGTGCTGAATCTCCGCGCCGTCGGGACATCGCAGCATCACTGCCTCCACGTGGACCCTCGTCTCCTGGCAGCAGGTGCAGCGGTGCTGCATCACCTGGGCCTCCAGGGAGTACCTGCCGGCCCAGGGCGTGGCCTCAGGGCGTGGCCTCAGGGCGTGGCCTCAGGGCGGGCCCCCGGGGACGGGGTGGGGGCTCCTCTTCAAATGGCAGTGGCGATTTGCGCCCCCAGCCCCCAGCCCATCCGTCCCACGAGTGGTCCTCGGAGCCTGAGGAGCAGGCGGACTCCCTTCCTGGGCTAGGACGGCCCCTGGGGTGGCGTCGGGGTCCCTCCGCAGCCTCCCTGCCCAGGGGCCCTCGCTCCCGGGACCAGCTTCTCCATCCTCCCCCTCCTTCGTGGGGCCTCTCCTTGGCCCTCTGGCTCCTGGCCTCCGGCAGCTCTTGCTCACACCTGGTGCAGCTCGGGTGCTGTCCGTGGCCCGTGGGTGCTGTCTGGAGGCTGCCCCAGAGTCTGCCCACCCCCCGCCAGGTGGACACTGCCCCCCGGGGCTCTGGACCTGGGCGCCGGGCTGCTGTGTGCCAGCTGGGAGAGCCGCCTGAGATGGGGCGCCCCCACCCCGTGCATGGGTGGAAGGGCGTGAGCAGACCCCTGTGGGGGGCACTGTGTCCCCTTCCTACAGCAGAGACCCCCGCAGGCAGCCCGGGCCTGTGGGTGGGCGGGCTGGGCGGGACCCTGGGTGCTGGGCACCCGGCACCCCGGCCGTCGGCAGCCCCTGCTGGCGGCAGAGGCGCGGCCCACTCACCTGGACACCCCAGGGCACGAGCCCTCGCAGAAGGTGAAGTTGATGGCAGCCGTGCTGGCGCAGTCGTGGTGCCGCAGGACGGCTCTGCTGACGCGGACTTGGCAGCTGTCTGTGGGGGAGAGGCGGCCGCAGAGGCCACTCCCGTCACTGTCGGGGACCCTCGGACGTCCCCTCCCCACACAGGACCACGCTGCACGGGGGCCTGGGGTTTCCCTGCTGCCCGGCCTGCCCCGTCAGGGTGAGGTGCTGGGGGAGACGCCTGGGCCGCTCTCCCCCAGCTGCGGGGCAGAAACCCTGGATGGGCCGGCGGCGGGCCTCGACTTACCCACTTCCTCACAGGAGTAGCAGCAGCCGCTTTTCCTGAGGATGCCCTGGACAGACGGACAAGGGAGGCCGGTCAGGTGGAGTGGGGCCGGTGGGGCGGGGCCTCCGGGGGCGGACTGGGAAGGCGGGGCTGGTGCGGGGAGGGCAAGGTCTCAGCGGCCTGGGGAGCAGCGGCGAGGCCCCGCAGAGCGCACGCACCCTGCAGCCGGACAGGTCGGGGCAGGGCGCCGGGCGCGGGACCAGCACGGGGATACGGTCGGCGACCTCACAGCGGTACTGGGTGCAGTTGTCCCCGCGGCTGTCCACCCAGGTGTCGAGGGGCTGAAATGGGAAATCGAGGCCGGGCTGAGATAACCTCGTGGGCTCGAGGGGGCCTGGGGGTGGGGTCGCCTCGCCGCGCTGCTCACCTGGACGCTGCGGCCGTCGGGCGCCAGGCAGGAGGTCTGCACGCACTCCCCGCAGCAGCGCCCCGGCGCCCTCGTGTACTCGGAGCCCTGCGGGGGCAGACAGCAGAGGCCCGCAGGTGGCCGCTTGCCCTGCCCACCCTGCTTAGACCGGTGGCTTCACCATCCCCCGGCTTCCAGCGCTTTCCCCCTGCCCACACCTCCTTCCCTCGCCCTGGCCCCAGCCTCAGGCCCCAGAGGCCTGCAGTGCCCCGGCCCCAACCGGCTTCTAGGCCTCTGGGGCCTGCGGGGCCACAGCCCCGGGTGGGCCCAGCCTTGCTATCCGCGCACTGTGGGCCAGTGGGTGCCCAGGCCTTGCATGGCGTCTGCCGTTCCCGCCTTCTGGAGACCCGCCCACTGCATGTCCCTCACCTCACCTCTGCCCACCAAGCTCTGCGGGGCCCAGAACAGGGCACACAGTAGGCACTTAATAAATATCCCAGGGCTGGGGGCTTGCCAGTCCCTCACGTGTGCAGTCTGAACCCCCCTCCCCGTGTTCCTGTCCTGAGGACCCCCATCTCCTTGGGAAAACGAGGCCTCCACCAAAGCTCCCAGCGGCCACCGGGCGGGTGCACAGGGACTCACCTGGGGGCAGATGGTGCTGCACGCATCCTGCTCACACTGTACGTTTGGGTCCTGGGTGTCAGGGCTGACCGTGGGCAGGCAGGTGCAGGTGTGGCAGGGGACGACCGACGGGAAGGTGGCGCCCACCTGGGGGGGTGGAGGTTCACTGAGGGGCTGGGTGGGGCAGGGCCGAGAAGGGGAGCCCACAGAGGGCGGCTGCTGTCTTCTTCCAACAGGCCTGGAAATGCTCCCCAGCCGACCACAGTTCCCGCCAGAGGCAGGTCCTGGTGGCAGCCGGGAGGCACCCGTGGGTGCGTCCTGCCCGGTCCTCCTGCTGGGAGAGGCTGATGCCCAGACGCACGGCAGCAGCAGATACAGCCCTGCACAGCCCCCCTGTTCCCACCCGTGCCCCAGCCCGTGTCTTTTCCACGTGTCCCACCCCAGGTCCCTGCATGGGGTTGAGGGTCTGGGGAAGGGGTGTGTGTCCACGGTTGCACTAGAGTCAAGGTGAGGGTGGAGGCTCAGAGGGTCTGTGCTCCCCCGCCCACCCCAGGACCTAGCTCCGGTGCTGCCTGCCCCATTGCCTGCGAGTGGGCACCCCGGGTTAGCAGAGGTCCTAAGCCGCTCTGGGGGAGGCCTTACCCCGTAGACCGTCCCATTGTACGTGCACAGCTTAGGTCCTGCAAAGGATGGGCTGACTGAGCGTGGGGCTGGCCCACGAGGAAAAGCCCAGAGGCCCCCATCCCGACTCCCAACCCCAGCAGATCCCCAAACCCGGGAGGCCGAGCCACTCACTGCAGCTGAAGGTGGGGCAGCAGGCGCCCTCCTCCTGGGTGCGGGTCAGCTCCTGCCCCGGCCCACACTCACGCAGGGCCTGGGGGCAGGTGGTCACATCGCAGGCTGCAGGCAGAGGCCGCCGTTAGGGGGTCGCCTGACCCCCACCGCCGCCAGCTATCGCAGCCTCCCTTTTCCAGTGTGTTGGGGGAAAGGGGCGTTTGGGGGGGGCTGCCCCACCCCGTAACTGCCCCTTCCTGGGTCGGCTCCTCGTCCTCCCCAAGCCCCCGGCGGTACCTAGGTAGGCCCCAAGACCCAGCGCCACCCGCCAGAGGGGAAGTGGGGGCACAGAGAGGCGGCCCCGCCCCGGCCCCCGGGCTCCTCCCTCCCGCCTGCCTGCCTGGGCGCGGGCTCACCGCACAGGGTCTCTGGACAGCAGGGACTGTCAGCGCGGGGCCTGGTGACGCTCACAAAGCCCGGGCGGCCGCACTCGGCAGGCGGGTCCTGGTGCGGGCACTGCACGGGCTCGCACCGCACGGACACCGTGCGTGTGTCGCAGACGCAGGCCTGGCAGCCGCTGACCCAGTGCTCTCCCGGCTGCAACGGCAAGGGCAGGTCCCCCAGGGCCCGGCACGGCCCCGCCCTCCCGCGCCGGCCGCACGGGAAGGACAGGCCAAGGGAGGCCCTTCCGCGCCTCCAGTCTCCGGCCTGGCGCCTCCCCGCCAGCTCCCACTGTGTGGGGGGCCCCGTCCCTTCCGGAAGTCCCAGGGCGCTGGCATCCAGCCCCCTCCCGTAGCCCTTGAAGGTGGGGCCAGGTAGAAGACGGAAACACTCACGAATTTGGGATACCCGTCGGGTCCCACGCAGGCTGCAAGGGAAGGAGAAAGGGGGTCGCTCAGGACGCTGGGGTTGGCGGCTAGCGGCCCCATCCGTAGACCACAAACCCGTCCTGGGACCTGGGCTGTGGCCGGCCACCTGCGGCCCCCACCCCAGTCAAGCCCCAGAAACACGCAGGGTCGTCGAGAAGGGGCCCGGGGGTGGGCAGTGCACCACACTCAAAACCAAGAATGCATGGAAAACGCGGGCGCCGCGGGCAGCCAGGGGGCCGTGCGGGCCTCGGGGCCACTTCTGGGGTCTGGGCCGTGGGCTGGGGAGATTCGGGTGGCTCGAACGTGAGCCCCCTGCCCCCTGCGTCTGGGAGGCGCCGCGCAGGGGTGGGTGGTGCTTACGGCACTCGGGCACGCAGACGTCCGTGTAGGCGTTGAAGAGGATGGTGTGGTCGGGGCAGAAGCAGCCTTCCACCAGCCCCTCCACCACTGGGCCTTGAGTCCTGCAAGGCCAGAAGGGCAGTCCTGGGAGCCCCGTAGTGCCAGGTGAGACCCCAGCAGTGCTGCCCATGTGAGCCCTGCCCGAAGGCCCTCTGGAGTCCCGGGGGAGGGGTGGGAGGAAGGCTGGCCAGTGGTGGCCACGGGTCCTTCCTGGGGGCCGGGGATTGGAAGGGGTGGGGGAGTCCAGGAGCCCCTGGGGGTGCTTCCTAAGAGCTGCTGCTCCTGGGAAGGCATCAGGAACCCCTTGGCTCAGAGACCCCTGGAATTGGGGGTTGGTGCCCCAGAGATGTCAGGGGACCCCTGACATCCCCCTGAGACCCCTCCGGCAGGACTGGGGCACCTGAGAGCACCTGCCGTACCTGCTGTCCCCACCGGCACTCACCTGAAGTCGCAGGTCTCAGGCTGCATGGGGCCGCACGGCTTGTACACCTTGGTGGATGGGCAGGGGAGGTCTGGGGTACAGGGGGCAGGGCTCAGACGGGCCAAGGCTCCTCCCCTGACCCCCACTCACCCACCGCACAGCCCCCGCCCATGCCGCCACTCACCACATAGCCCCCCCGTGGCATTCCTCCAGGCACTGCAGGTGCCCCGGGCGCGGCAGAGTGCGGCGTAGGCCTCCAGGCTCTCACAGGGGGCCCTGGGGCCAATGTCTCCGCAGCTGTCGCTGACGCAGGCGCTGAAGAACTGACCGGGTGGGACGAGGGCATGGCACTCAGCGAAGACCCTGGGACGTGAGGACAGTCAGGGGGTGGGACGCGGGGACCCCAAGCCCCAGGCTGCATTGCGCTGGCACACCCGGGGCCTGCCAAGCCCACGGGCGAGGGACTTACGGACTCAGAAGCAGCTGGCAGAGGGGTGCTGGGGGGCATGCAGTGGAGGCTGGCGTGGTGGACACTGGGGGCTGGGGGCTGGCCGTTGGGGGCGGGCCGGTGGGTGCCGAGCAGCCCTCTTGGCTGCTTTCGGGGACCAGCCAGGACATGGCCATGTCCTGGCAGGTGGGGGCCATGGTGCCATCTGGCAGGCGGCAGTCATCCATCCGGTTGTTGGTGCAGGTCCCTGGGGCAGAGCAGGGGTCACTGCCTGGACCGGGTCAGGCCGTCCCAGGATGCCCTTCTCCAGGCGGAGGCCCAGTAACCTTTCATACCCCCTCCCCCTGCCTCCCTCTCCCCACCCCCCCATGCCTGCTGCAGCCACTGGGTTACAAGGCACCACTTCCTGAGGCCGAGGGCAGCCCTGGCCTGGGAGGGCTGTTGGGGGAGCCCCCAGAGGAGCCCCTTGGACCCTGAGCTATGACTGTGGGTCTGGGGCCAGAGGCCACGCGGAGGTAGCAGAGTGCAGGAGCAGGGGTGCAGCGGCTCAGAGCTGGGCTGCGGCCACGCCCGCCCCCTCAGGGGCTTTGGGCAGGACAAGGAGGGTGTCCCCGAGGACCGTCCGCCCACTCCACGGAATGCCCCGCGTCCAGCCCCCACGGCCGAGGAGCGTCCCCACTCACCACACTGGCCCTCGGTGTTGTGGCTGAACTGGCCGTAGGCCAGCCGGGCCTGGAAGATGTGCCCGTCGAAGGCCACGTGAGTGCCGATGGCAGGGATGGCCACCACCATGGTCGTGGCTGTTGGCACGGACACGCTCACACCGTCCTTGCTGAAGCCCGGGTCCACGCGCTCGTGGTCGAACAGGACCTGGGGACGCGTCATCGGGGGAGGACCTGTCATGGCAGTGGCCACAGCCCGAGCCCCCGGGCTGGCCCTGCGTGGTGCTGCCCCTGGACGGTCTCTGCTGCAGGAAGACTCCAGGACCACCCATGCAGCCTGCGGGGGCAGCTCTGCCACATTCCAGGTGTGGCCATGTAACCTGGTGTCTGGCACAAATAGAAGCCACGGTGCCACCGCCTCGCCTGCCCGTCCAGGACAGCCTCTCCCGGAACATTCTGGGCACATGTCCCCGAGCTGGCCAAGCTGGGGTGCGGTGGGACAGGGGGTGCAGTGCCAGGTTGTTGGCGAGCTCCCCTCCCCTCCCCTCCCCTCCCCTTCCCTTCCCTTAGGGCCTGGTCTTGGGGTCCCCAGCCCCTCGCTGAGGGTGTGCCAGACCAGGGCTGGCACAAGGCCTACACTGCACCCCCAGTGGGTGAGGACGGGGGCCCCGCAGGAGGCGGGCGCTGCCGGGTTCTGCTGGAAGCAGCTGCTTTCCTGGCCGGAAGCTTCCAGGTCTGCCGCTGGGTGGGGTGGGGCAGTGCAGCTGGAGGTCCCTGTTCTGGGAACCCCCCTCCCAGGGCTCCTGGGCCCCGTCCCATCTCCCCTTCTGTTCTCTCTCTTGTCCAGGCTCCTCTGCCCCTTGGCCTCTGCCGCCTGCCCTGTGGGCCAGGCTGCCCTCCACACACATCCTGGCCTCCCTTGGCCTTGGCCTCCAGGGCGTGGTCAGGGCTGAGCTGCCCGTCTCCTGTCCTCTCCCTCCTCCTGCTCCTCCCACCTGCCTGCATCCCAACGCCTCTCCCCTGATCTGTTCCCCCTCCTCCTGGTCCCTGCTCCCCACCTGCCGCTGGGACCCACCAGGCTCTCCCGCGTCCCGCCCGTGCTGGTGGTGGTGAGGATGACCTCCATGGACTTGTAGTAGATGCGCACGGCACGGGGGCAGTGGGTGGAGTCTGCGGCGGCCACACAGTAGTGGTTGCTCAGGAGGATGCTCAGGTTTCCGTGGCGCGGGTGGATCTCCCTCATCAGTACGGACGTGCAGTTGTTCGCGAAGGAGTAGGAGGTCCCGTCGAACGTGGAGTAGTGGGAGTCGCCCCAGATGCTGCAGGAGCCTGTGGAGAGGGAGAGGCGGCCGCGGGCCCTGGCAGCGTCCTCAGGGGCCCTGCCCGCCCTGTGCACAGCACACCCTCCTCTGCTCTTCTGGGCCCCACGGAGCCTGGCCCCTGGCCCAGCACCTGGGTGTGCTTCCAGCCCCTGCACCCCACGGCCAGCGTCGCTCTGCAGCCAGGCACAAAGACCCTGCCCCCGGCCTGCCGTGCTTTCCCACAGGTCTGCATTCCAGACCCAGGCACCTCCACCTTGAGGCCCCCCATCAGGGGCCTTCCCCAGGGCCTGTGCTGAGACCTCCCTGTGGAGGTGTGGGGCTTCAGTGCTTTCCCACTCCCAGCCCCTCCCCATGCCCCTCGGGGACCTTCCACTCATGGCTGCCCGAGACCCCCCGGGTCTGGGTGATCCATCTGACCTCACTCAGCGGTGCTGTCCTGTTGGGGTACAGAACAGTGCGGGGCTGGCATTTTCTTTGCTTTAGCCTCTCGCTCATAGCTTGCAGTAAGTGATTAAAGGCTTAATTGTTACTTTCATTTCAGCTTATTGTCTTAATCTGCTTTTGGAAACTGGCAACTCAGCCCAGCTCAGGTCTTTTCAGTGCCCTCCTTGTGAAATGGGTGGGTGTAGCTGAGTGGTGGTCCCCCAGAAGTTACGTCCACCAGGACTGGGAGGATGTGACCTGATTTGGAAAATGGGTCTTTGCAAATGTGATTAAACTAAGGGTCTTGCAATGAGACCACCCAGGTTTAAGTGACCATAGAAGAAGAGAGGAGACACACAGGGACACGAAGAAGGCCATGTAAAGATGGCTGGATTGGCGTGAGGCTGCCACAAGCCAAGGGACACCTGGGGCCACCAGGAAGGGTTTGCCCTGGACACTCCAGAGGGAGTCTGTCCCTGCCAACATTTTGATGCCAGAACTGTGAAAGAATAAATTTCTGTTGTTTCAAGCCATCCAGTTTGTGGTAATTTGTTAGAATAATATATTGGGATGACTGGAAAACACCCCCGTCCTAGGGCAGAGACAAGCAAAGCACTCGCAGAACATTCTGCGTGAAGTAGACACTCAGGAAACAGAGCCACTGTTAGTAATTGTTGGATGGCACAACCTGCTCGGCAGTGACGGTCACTGAGAACCCCCCAGGAAACGTGCACATCTGACCTCCCATTTCCATCCTGATGATCTCAAAATCCCTGGTTTTCCTTTCAAACCACTAAGTCTAATGAAGAGACTTGGTCAGCAGATCTGGGTCTTTACGGGACCTTCCTTTAGAGGAGCATCGACATTTCTAGGAGAGGTTAGGCGCCATGGATACAGTTCCATGTGCATTCACAGAACTCACACACCCGGGCCGCTTGCAGGCCCTGGATGTCTCAGGGGTTCTGCTTCCTCAAGTGACATGCCATGCCACGGCTCCGGTCCCCTAACACGTGGACCCTCCACCAGCACCAGCCACTCTTTGGCTCCAACCTATGGGAAAGTGAGAGTGCTGGCACCGGCGGCGCAGGCCCAGCCCTGGGGCCGTGATGCCCATTCTCTCACATTCGCACTCGTAATGGTAGTCACAAGGCTCGCTTGGATTCCACACTTTGATGGGAAGATGCTCGTTCACACAGGTGACGTTGGCCACGGGCTTCGGCTCCAGCAGGATGATGTGGTTGCCACCTTCACACCTGGCCACTGTGCAGTTCTCCAGGGTCCAGGACTCGTTCACCTGGCAGCAGAGGGTGGGCTCGTGGTGACCCATCTCCATCGTCATCTACCCATACACCCCCAGCCCCCTCGCTCCTGCTTGCAGCCTCGGGTCCTCGACAAGGTCTGAGCCATGGGGGCCCAGCCTTGGGGGGTGGCTGACTGCCCACATCAGTGCTAGAACTCCAGCAGGGCCAGATGTGCTGAGCCAGGCTTCTAGACCCTGTGCACCCTTCCCTCGAGCCAGAGCCACCAATAGAGAGGTGACCAGACTGGCCAGGGATACTGGAGGAGCTGCTGGTTATCTGCAACAAGCTGCAGCAACAGGAGCTCTCAGCAAGCTCCAGGCAGGGCCGTAGCCCTGACGAGCATCCTGGTGACAGGCCCAGGGCACCAGTCAGGGACGAGGAGGCGGAGGGAGGATGTGCAGAGACACACCTTTCGTGGAGGCATGGCGTTAGAGCACCCTGGAGGAGGGGAGGGTGGGACTGCAGTGGCAGAGGATGGGGTTGCAGAGGAGATGGTTGAGGAGGCAGTGGGGCAGGTCCCCTGGAAGCGGTCAATGTTACAGTGCTCATTGCAAATAGCATAGAACTGGCAGCCGGCTCTGTCGGTTTGATTGTACACAATGTCTCCTGTAAAGGGGAGAGGACATATGAAGACGGGGAGGCCACACCTGTGTTGACAGAGCAGTCAGAGCAGCAGGGAGGGTGCAGGGGAAAGCTGGAAGAGGAGGAGACACCCACCACAGGGCAAGAGGGCAGGGACCACGAGTGACCACAGGATGCACACAGGTCACAGAAAATGCGTATGGGAAAGCCATGTGTTCAAAAACCTGAAGAGTTTCCCACATTGACAGACGACCAGGGGGAGCTTGGCGTGTGGGGAAGGTGAAATGGGGAGCTCCACTTACTCACCTGGAGAGAACAGTTCTCCAAATGCCTGGCAAAAACAAGGTGTGGCAGAGAAAGTTGAGATGGGAAGGGAGGTGGGCTGAAGAGTAGTGAGGGGAGATGCCGATGAGGTGGACACGCTGAAGGTCGGCCGGCTGGTGGGAGGCACTGCAGGTGAGTATGTGGCAGGAAGAGAAGTAGGCAAGACAGTGCTGAGGGGGGCATGAGATGAACTGAGGCAGTGGCTGTAGTCGTCGCAGCAGAGCACGCGCACGTGGTAGTTGTGGCAGTACTGGAAGGGCCCGGGCTGCTCCTGGTTCCGGCACACCAGCCCAGAGCTCACGTTGCAGTGCACGACCTGGCCCACGTCGGCCAGGGACTGGTCTGGCTCCTTCTCGGAGCGGCACTGGATGTCCACGGGGCTCGCACAGAAGACGTGGCCGGCCGAGCGCAGGACCGTGTAGGTCTCAAAGTCTCCACCATTGGGCCCAGGGATGGGGTAGTCCTCATCAAACCAATCTGTCCACACGCAGCGTGGTTTACAGCCCGTGGTGGATGATGTAGCTGAGATGGTTGGGATGGTTCCAGGCTTTGGGGGGCTGGAGGAGAGAGTGGTCTCAAAGATGGGCTGGGTGCCCCCAGATGGTAGATATGTGATTATGGGTGAGGTGGCCAAGGAGGACATGGAGGGCACACTCGACAGAGGTGACGTGGTAATTGATAAGGTCACAGGGGTGGACTGAGGAGACGTGTGAGGGACGGTGATGCCCTTGGTGGTCCTGGTTGACGTGGGATGTACCTCTGTGGTGGCTGTGGTTGAAGACCACGAGAGCCCCGATGTCCATGGCTGAGTGGTGGTGGACATGGAGGGTGTGGGGCTTGCCGTGGCCCCGCAGTGGCTGTAGTCGTCGCAGCAGAGCACGCGCACGTGGTAGTTGTGGCAGTACTGGAAGGGCCCGGGCTGCTCCTGGTTCCGGCACACCAGCCCAGAGCTCACGTTGCAGTGCACGACCTGGCCCACGTCGGCCAGGGACTGGTCTGGCTCCTTCTCGGAGCGGCACTGGATGTCCACGGGGCTCGCACAGAAGACGTGGCCGGCCGAGCGCAGGACCGTGTAGGTCTCAAAGTCTCCACCGTTGGGCCCAGGGATGGGGTAGTCCTCATTGAACCAGTCTGTCCACGTACAGCGTGGTTTACAGCCCATAGCAGGTGACGTGGCCAAGGTGGTCGGGATGGTGCCAGGCTTTGGGGGCCTGGAGGAGGGGGTGGCCCCAAAGGTGGGCTGGGTGCCCCCAGATCCTGGAACTGTGGTTATGGGTGAGGTGGCCAGAGAGGACGTGGGGGGCGTCGTGGACAAGGCCAACCGGCGGGTAGTTGTTGGGGTCCCAGGGGTGGGCTGAGGAGACGTGTGAGAGACAGTGATGCCCTTGGTGGTCCTGGTTGATGTGGGATGTACCTCTGTGGTGGCTGTGGTTGAAGACCACGAGAGCCCCGATGTCCATGGCTGAGTGGTGGTGGACATGGAGGGTGTGGGGCTTGCCGTGGCCCCGCAGTGGCTGTAGTCGTCACAGCAGAGCAAGCGTATCTGGTAGTTGTGGCAGTATTTGAAGAACCTGGGCTGCTCCTGGTTCCGGCACACCAGCCCGAAGCTCACGTTGCAGTGCACGACCTGGCCCACATCGGCCAGGGACTTGTGTGGCTCCTTCTCGGAGCGGCACTGGATGTCCATGGGGCTCGCACAGAAAACGTGGCCAGCAGAGCGCAGGACCGCGTAGGTCTCATAGTCTCCATCACTGGGCCTGTAAGTAGGGGAGTCCTCATCGAACCAGCCTGTCCACATGCAACGTGGTTCACAGCCCGTGGTGGGCGATGTGGCCAAGGTAGTCAGGACAGTGCCAGGCTTTGGGGATCTGGAGGAGGGCTTGGTCCTTAAGGTGGGTTCTGTGCCCCCAGACCCTTTTGTTGTGGTTATGAGTGAGGTGGCCAGGGAGGGTATAGGGGGTGTTGTGGACAAGGATGACTGAGTGGTAGTTGTTAGGGTCCCACGAGTGGGCTGATGAGATGTGTGAAGGAGCTGGGTGTGGGAGGCTGGGGGTGTAGAGGAACTGGAGATGGAGACACCCTCAGTGGGCCCAGGTGACCTGTCTTGGGTCTTGGTGGTGGGGATGAAGCCCCCTTCTGTGGTACCAAGTGATGTGGCGAGGGTCTTGGTAGGAATAGAGCCCACTTCTGTAGTTCTGGGTGACATGGCATGAATCTGTGTAGTGGGGATGGACCCCCCTTCTGTGGTCCCAGGTGAGGTGGCATGGGTCTGGGTAGTGGGGATGGAGCCCCCTTCTGTGGTCCCGGGTGATGTGGCATGGGTCTGC